>APFE031082674.1:45578-145633 GCA_000404065.3 Pinus taeda | reverse complement strand
CATAGATGAAGAACTGTCTCTGGTGCGCCATCTAATCTCCTCTTGCACAAGATCCGACCAAAGTCTCTCCCATCCTGGCAATTTCTCCCTTCCATTCACCGAGTCCTGGTAGCTATGCCAGCTCTCAGGAAGGCCAAGGAGTGCTAGACTCACCATCCTCATCATCGACAGTCACCCCCACACTTCCCAGCTCATCCCAGAATTGGGTGAACTTTGTGAGATACTGGGGCATACTGTCTCCATTCTCACACTTAGATGTTTCTGAGTTTATCCTTGAGCGCCATTCCACCAGCTCAAAAACTCAACTGCTTCCGATCTAAAATTCGTGAGAACGAAGTATTTCTTGTACAGAGATCGACTGTATGGGCATTCACCGGATATCTCACCTTCCAAAAGAAGGATGAATCCAGAGGCTACCTGGCCCGATTACAGACTTTGCCTGAAGAAATAAAACGTAGTCTCTTCCTGAATAATAGATCTGATGATCAATCCTCGCTTTGATATCCTGTAGAAATCTCTTCTACAAATCAACCAGCTCTGATACCATGTAGAAATTTTGAATAATTTAACAAATATTCAACAGAGATTATCCTGATCATGTACTATTGTGGAAAATATACACAATACATAAGCTCCTCTACGTTGATCATCAATATAGCAGCATCAATAACAATAAAACATCAAGAGCATTCACACATTAACACAGTATGTATCCCGGGGAAAGCATCTCGCTAAAACCCCCAACTATCTATATATTAATGATTGAGTCATGTAACATTACAAAGTACAATGCTTATCACAAGCAATCCAGTACCAGCTCCACCTGTTACACACAATACAGCTCAGATCTGAATCAATCACTGGCTCAAATCTCTTCCGCTGCTTGCCTGCTCCGCTGCTCAATACCTGCACAAGAACCGATGATAATACCAAGGCAGCCACGTCTTTCCTTGGCTAAATCACGTATTTCCAAGCTACAATATGGGCAAACTCATTGGCATACTCAATCCCCTGATTTGTGCAAGATCTGGTGCACAACTATAGTCACAACTGATAGCAATCTGATTCTCTAACACCTGTCCCCGCTGAACTGAACATGCACTGACATGCAACTGAGTTAACTGATGTATTCATTAGTTGTATTATGAGTTAATAACTTGTGAATTAATTAATAACTAATTCACCCAACTCATCTCTAGTCTATTTGCCAGTTAGACTAAATACAACCAGTTTAACAAAGCTAAACTGAACACAACTCCATCAACTGCACCTCCAGTCCACTAAACTCAACTCACATGAGTTCTAACTGAAGTCATGCATGCAAATATTCAACTAACCCATAAGAACCACATATTTCCTTCATGCAATTGCATGTGCCACATCCGTAGCTCGAACTGAAGTGCTCCAAGAGAATAAGATTAAGTTTACAGTCTAAATATTATTGTGAGATAATAATATTTGACTTTTCTATTTTTAGCCTGGCAGTCTAAAAATAGATTGCGCCCATATGTCTAAAAATAGAAGTCCATCTATTTTTACGAACATGACCAATCATCCACAAATAGCATCCTGCAACTCATAGACCATGATCCACATGTCTAAAAATAGACATAGTCTAAAAATAGACTTGCGCCAAAAATAGCCTGCGGGCCCACTTAGTGAAGGCGACTCCTTTCCACTAAGCTCCATCATCTTGTTGCAATCTCAACAAGCATTTCTTGTTGCACACTTTTCAACAATTCCTAGTTAACTATTTCTTAGGTTGGTCCCATGTACACATGGGTACTTTTAACACAGAATTGATAGAACGAGTGTCCATAATGATGTACGGGAGCATTTTAAATGAATTTGTAGCTATAGACACGTAGCTCAAAATACCCTAATCATAAAATAAAATAAGTAAAAAAATGTCATTCAAAAAATATAGGCAAGAATTTATTCATGGATAATAACTCTCTTGATAAAGTAGCACTCCGTTGGCAATTGGTATCGGTTTTGACTCTAAACGAGTCATGTAACCTAACAATCCAACCATTTAAAACTCAGTCTCTATGCATTTGGAGGCGTTTGATATGATATGTCAGTAGGATTTTCTCATTAAATGCATGAAACACGGAACTTTATCCACCAATATTGCGCCTACCTACATGCATATTAATTTGGAAGATAGTACAGGTCTGAAGGATCCATGAAAAGACATAAGGAGAGACTTGTAGCTAGAAAGAAAGAATCAACTATGAGGAAAATTTTCTTCAACAGCGAATGAAGATTACATCAGTAAGTCCCTCATCCTCAAATTCCCTTCGAAATAATGCAGGCCAACAAATAATCAATCTACAACGGATCATCATATGCCCTTATTTCGATTCTATGGTGGAAAGTCATACTGTATTTGGCACATAGTACTGAGAAATTTTCCATTGAATAGATATGGTGACATAGATTAATGGTGGAAGACTCAATTAGGACTCCCAGTCCATTACCAGAATTGCTTAGGCCAAGACTCAAAACTATGCCATAAGCAGATTCAATATTTGATTGATCGAGTATATAATTTAATTGAGAAAGGATAAGAGGTCAAATGTATTTAAAACTATAATCCTATCCCAATAACACAACCCTAGTAGCAAACTAATTGAAAAAAACAAAAACCCTAATTGTGGATTCCTTTAGAAAAAAAATGAAAAATTGTGCTATGACTGGATAGAAACAACCATCTTGTACAAAAGGTAGAAATAAACAAGTTGCCTTGTGCGTACTACTCCAGATGTGCATAGAGAAGACTATGTGTAACAGAGTATGGTAAATTGTGTGGGTACATAAGGTAACTAAACCAATTTTTAAGCACCCCTTTGGGTAGAAGTGTTGCCATGTTGGTGTTCCTTTTATTTGCCTTCTTTGGATGGCTATTTAGGATGATAGTCTTTGCAGCACCTTTCCTAATTGGGAAGTTAACGAAACAAAGTAATAGAGGGGGCTTGTCTAGATGGTAAAAATGTTTATAGGAAATTGGAATCAAATTATACAGTGTGTGAATTGTAGGGCTATAGTTTGGCAACTACATGAAGATTTTTTTTTTTTTTGAAGGGCAATTCAAATCCTCAAATAATTGATATAGCGATCATTCAAAGACAAAGTTTTCATTCCTGATCTAGTAGTTATATTCCTGTTCCAATGAAATTTAGTTTCTGGACACAAGCTATGCCTTTCTTTCCTCACGCTGTGCTTTTTCTAGTTTGGTGACACTTTTTGCTATGAATGGTGCTTTTTGTTGTGACATTGCATTTTCCCCTATAATGGTAAGCTTTTCTCAGAGTGTGTGGAAAAGAAAGAGTATTCTCTAAGATTAAGTGATTTTGACTTTACTGGCTAAGTTTGAACACATCTAGAAATTCTCTACCCATAGTTTACCCAACATCAGCTCATGCAGATCTCTGCTCTATAGCTTCCTAGCATTTCATGTGACTGATTATGAAGTCTCTATATAATAGGTTATAATCACTTCAAAAGAAAACTTTCTTTTAAACTGATCAAAGAACATTTTGATCTTTTTTTTTTGGCTATAACATATAGAACATACTTGGAAAAAAAAAAGATGAGCTATATAAAAATCTCATTGTAATGGCCCTCGCAAATGGCTATAATGCAACCATTTCCATTCTCTTCGCTTGATTTTCCATCAAAAGATGCAAGCAAGAGAAAAGAAAGGCCATTACCATCACTTCACCTTTAAGGAGGAGCTGCTAACCAAAATAGTCACAATTGTGACCAGAGGAGCCATTGCTTCTAATGGCATTCTTGAGATTGTGAAAAAACTGTGTAATCAGGGCCAAATTGGAGAGGCTCTACGATTTTGTTTTTCATGAAATGGAGCAACCCCCTGACTATTTTACATATAGTTGTCTCCTTCAAGAGTGTATTAAGAAGAAAGCTTTCTAGGAAGGTAAATCAATCCATTCCCACATGAATAAAAATGGAATTGTGCCAAACATAATTCTGACCAACACCCTTATGAACATGTATGCCAAGTTGCGGATCTTGGTAGATGCACGTAAATTGTGCGACAAAATGCTTCATCGAGATACTTTCTCTAAGAATACGGTAATCACATCTTATTCTTGCCATGAGCCTGTAGAAGAAGTGTTTAAACTCTTTCACCAGATGCAGAGATCGGTTCTCCGGCCTAACCGCTTCACTTATGCCAACGTTCTCTCGGCTTGTGCCAAGCTCGGAGCTCTAGAACAGGGCATCAAGATTCACTAAGAAATAGTTAGAATCCAGTGCTAGATTGATGGTTTTGTAGAGAGTTCCCTAGTGGATTTGTATACAAAATGTGGGAGAATAGACAAGGCTCATGAATTGTTTGACAGAATGTCTAAACGAGACACTGTCTTGTGGAACATCATGATAGCTACATGGACAGAAGGGACTTGTTGATAAAGTTTTCAATCTTTTACAGGAAATTCCCAAGAGAGATTTGGTTTCATGGAATGTTATAATTACAGGCTATGTGCAGAATGGGTGTGTGGACGAAGCTCAAAAGATTTTTCCAAAAATACCAAAACCAAATGTTGTTTCTTGGACTGCCATGATCTCAAGATATGCACAGAATGGGAACAGTGAAGAAGACCTGAAGACTTTTCATGCAATGTAGCATGCAGGTGTGAAACCAGACATCTAGGCATTTTCCAGTGTTCTTACTGCTTGTGCCAACATGGCAGCTCTGCAATAGGGGATGGAAATCGACGAAGAGATATGCAAAAGTGGGTTTGAATCCAATGCTTTTACAGGAAATGTTCTCATAGATACTTAACAACTACCCAACACAAAATAATACATTTCATGCAGAAATAACAACCCCAAAATATCACATGATATAGTAGTTCGGGCAAAAAAAAACAGCAACAACAACCAAGCACAATGACTTGCAAGTAGATATGCCAACCAAAAAAACAAACAGGAAATCATTATGCATTCCTCATAACAAAAGAAAAAAGGATCAACAATCATGTTTAACAAAACTAGTCATGCACGCATGGGCCCATAGGTCTCAAGGGTTCAACATAGCTCTGATACCAAGTGTAGGGACCAACCCTATAATTTTGATTTTTTTTTTTTAAATACTAAAATACAACCATAAGAAAATAGCATTGGGAACTAAAAAATCATTAAGCAATATATAAAAATTTCTAGAATTTCTCTTTATTGAACATGTCATTAAATTTAAATGTTGTTAACTAAAATCATAATGAAGTCATACAAAACAATACTATAACAACATAGGTACCATTCACCAGGAGATGCAATTCAAACTTGACTCACCACTATTTCCCTTCCTTTGTTGACATTGCCTCCAAGTGTGAATGTTGACATGCTTACTCCGAATGTAATGACCCACTGACTAACCTCCTAGCCTACTCCTTGGGTACTCCACTTCCTCGTGGACCCTCGAGCCATGATGAGGTTGTACAATGGAGGAATGTATTAGCTGGTAGAGGAGAGCACTCCTTGGCTCAAGAGTCCCCTCTCTAAAGTCCTCTACCTCACCAAACGCACTATAGCTCGTAGTCACTACTCTAGCATAGTCTCATCCATCTAATAATAGTATAAAGAAAAATTCCCTTCTCCATGGCTTGCCCCTTCTTTTATAGGAGTCCTCATAGGTGACTCTTGGAATTTCACGCATAATTAATTATTTTTTATAATTCAATAGTTTGATTATTCACCCATCCATGTGTCACTCTCTCATCAAGGATCTCCAAAATTATTTACTTAATTTTTAAGTTAGAAATAATAGTTTTCCTCACATCAACAAGATTCCTATTTCTTCTCCTAGTTGTCTCTTGATCCTCCTTTTTACTTCTTAATTTGTGTTCATTACTAAAGTCAATTAATGAGTCAAGATTTGATCCCCTATCTACTCCCTAATTTAACTCAAGTTATCTCTTAGATGGATATTCTTATGTTGGTTGTTGCCACATGGAGGTTCTCTACATTTCTCTCAAATTCAATTTATTAATCTTATTTTAACTCACCATCCTCTTCTCTTAATTAGGTTTAACTATTTTAGGATTAATCTTTACCCTTACATTTATGTCACTCTTTCCCCTTTCTACCTGATTACTACATAATCTACCTAATATTTTCCAACATGGGAAGGGTAGATTTTTTAAGATAAAATATTTTTATTTCTTCCTATGATCCTCTTAACCCAAGTTTTATTCATGATTTAATTTCCTCGGTTTCTAACATCATTTTCCCATGATGTAAATTTACCTAGTTTTCATTTCTTAATTATATTTCTTAATTTATTTATTTTTAATGATTCCAAGGGTGCCATCATTGGTCATGCCCTTCAAGAACTTCCCTCGAAGTTCCAAGCGTTCCATGGCTAACTGTTTATTTTTTATGCCAAAGGTGCCAAGTTGGTCGTGCCCTTCAAGAAACTCCCTTGAAGTTCCAAGGGTGCCACACCTCTTGCCCTTCAAGCATTCAGTGGCTACGAGCAGAAATTATAGGTGCAATGATAGACACCACTATCATCTCTTATGTTGCCTACTATAGTGAGACTAATGGTGTCAGAGATCAAGGAATCTGTTAGAGTCGGCCTGGTCAAGTCCTCCATCAGGGATCACAACTCTTTATGCATTTCATGATTAGGTGTCCCGCTCCACTCTTCCAGTTGCATTTCGCTAGGGACATGCCATGATCTGATGGAGAAAGTCATGCTAGTAAGTTTCCCTCATGTCTGGCCTAGGCTGGTTCAGGTCTTGGTCCATAATCACTGAAATTCATGATAGTCATGGTCTGGTCATATTACAGGACAAAGTCAATTTTTATGTTTGTGTCTAGGAAACCATCAAACTGGTCCGCGAAAAAAACATGTCAAGAACAAGCCATGCAGGCCAGGGGGAGATTTTATACAGCTATGGTCAAGAAAGCTTCATCATCAGCTGAAGAGACATCGACTCTTCTTCAAAACTCTATTTTTAAGAAAAGTCAAACAAGGTCATTTATGACAAAATTTTCCAAAAATGCACAAGTTGATTTTTCAGATGTAGTCATGGTTTCTATGGCCAAATTCCTAGTCACACAGTCCCCACAAATAAACGTCGAAAATCCTGTCATAAGAGCCGAAATTTCAGAGAAAAATGAAGATCAGGGTGTTTTAAAATTAATGAAAAAGTGCAAAACATAAACATTTGAAAGTGGGTTTTCAAGGAAGAAAAAATCAAACCCATCTCCTCTAAGGCTATAGATACATGTTTTTCCCAAATCAAAGCCATTGTGCTCTTGCAAGACTTGGAGAAAGCATTTCAAAGGAGAGAAAGTGAAATTGTGAGCGTTTGAGGGAGTGGGAGTTGGATTTTGAGGGCGCGGCGCATACACCAAGGAGTGTGGTGCACACACAACCAGCCCACAGTGGGAGATTTACAAGGGTGCAACGTACACCCAGCGCGTGGTGCACTGGGCTTGGCATGCGATGCACACAGCCAGGGGCATAAAAAATTGCCTAACCGCTTCAAATCTTGGTGAAGGCTAGCAAAACAAGAGGTAGGCACTGTGGACACCTCCTCTCCAGCAATTTTGTCATTAATATGGTGTTTATGAGATGTTTAAATGTCACCCGAAAGCATAAGGTCAAACATGAAAAAAAAAATCACCAATGAAAATGATGGCTGGGGTTGCAAAAATGTGATGATGTCACCAAGGTTTCACTCCACTCCCCTTGTCCCCTCACCCATCATCTTTATCATCTCCCCTTGACCATTTTTCCTAAGAACCCCATCCTAAAACCACTACATCACCCTTTCCCTATCCCGCAAGAAACTCATGGTGAAATTCTGAGCACGCGGCACACACACAGGGTAGCGCGGTGCACTCATTGTGCGCGGCACACTGGGAACCGGTTCGCAGTGTAAAATTGCCACTGGTGTGGTGCACTCAGAGCGCGCGGTGCACTGGGCAGTGCATGCGGCGCACATAGGTATAAAGCCCAGAGACCACAAATTTGCCTAAAACATTTTGTGAATGCCGGTCAAACTTAAGAGGTAGACCAACTACCTTCACTCTTGGCATGAAACTTGAGAAGAATACCATGATTTTAAAGAGTATAGATCTAATGCCAAAGTTTTTTTTTAGTAAACAAAAGAGGACACAAAGAGATCAGGCTCCCAGGGTTTTTGTTACAGTAACGAGGTTGTCAAAGTATTCTCCTACCCTACCCATATCACCATTTTCCCTGCATCATTTTCCTCTCATCATCACCCTAACACCACTGTAATCATCTTCCTTTTTTCCCCCCTCCTCCTATGACTCAAAAATCCCAAACCCTACCAGAATAAATTCAAACTCTACGCCTTCAATACCATACCCAAAAAACACTCCCAAATCCCTGATAAATGTCTCCTTTTAAACCCCTATTTCCCTTTCATCATTCCCCTCCTAACACTTCCTGTTTTAATTGTCCCCTTGGTGATAGATTTTCAGAGTAGTTATCAATTTCATTAGATTCAGAGAGCAACATAAAATTCAGGATACAAGCAGCAGTAATGGCATGAGAAAATTCATCAGAGTATGAGGAGGGGACCCACAGTGGCACATCTTCAGGAGAGATGGCCCATAGGAGACATCACCGGAGTGGAAGACATCTTAGAGATGAGCCAAACACCCTCACTGAGCTGCAAGCATGCCCGCTCGCCATGTCTTGTTTCCAACACTTGGCATGTTATGAATTTTGTCAAAGGGTGGAAAATGTCAGAGTCCATCATGAGTTGGCCCACCTTTTTGCACTTCATTTATAGGGAGGTTAATCCGTCCTGGTTGTGGTCACTTTCACCTTGACACCAGAAACCATATTAGTGGCAACAGGAATACCGAACGTTGGAGAGCAGTGGCATAAGAAAAAGAAGGTGGAGAGGCATCATTATGAGCCTTACATCAAGAACAGTTGCTTGAGCCATCTCACCAGAGTTTTTCCATTTAGATTTTTGAGATATGAGTATGCCCCACTCATGAGATTGATCATGAAGTATTTCAGTTCTGAGGGGAGGTTTTCATGCCTTTACGCATATCACATCAAGTTGCTCATGCACTTCACCTAGGTGCGGATGATGAGCCTCCCATTTTTCATTTGCAACAACATTGAGAAAATGAAAAATTTCATGCAGCGCAAGACCCCTCAATAGCAGCTAAACAGTGTCTATCATTTTGCTCTCATCCGGATTTTGGTGGACCATCAGTTAGGATTGCAGGGTATTGCTTGGGAGGACTTCATCTCCCATGATTTCTTCAGTGCTCCACCAGTGGTATCAGAGGTAGAGCATGAGGAGGGGGGTCCTTCACATCAGTTTGAGCGCCATGAGACTACCACCATGCCAGTATCCATCACATACCAGAAGGGCAGTAGACCGTTGTTCGCAGCATCAAAGCGAGTGTTATCTCCACCTGGGGTGGAAGGGGCCTCGTTTCCGACATTGACGACATAGGAACAGGATAGAGGTAAGGAGCCAATGCATGAGGAGGGGCCTTCGGGTGAGCCATCAGGTGCACAAGGGACTAGTGTCATCCTCATTCCGGATAAAGAGATGGAGGCAGAGAATGCCAAACTTAGGATGATCATTCGGGAGCAGGACACAGAAATCAAAGACTTGATACTCAATTTCGAGAGGGCCAGATGGGTCATCAAATATCTGGAGCAGAGAAACAAACAGCTTGAATACCAATAGATGATCAGGGAGCTGCAAAGCATTTATGAAAATCGACAAGCTGTCCAGTAGAGAGGGATCGAGCTCACTCCCTTGGAGCAAGAAATCAACAACGACCGTGAGTCTTGGTTGGAGCGGGTCAATCTACACTTGGAACAACGGTTGGGTAAAGCTAACAGGGAGAAAGACATGCTGAGGTGCATGAATCATCACTACCAGGCCCGAAACATGAGCTCCAAAGCAAGAATCAGGAGCCTAAAGGAAAAATTGAGCAAAGCGACAAAGGAGGCAAAGGAGGCAAAGGATCAAGATCGGCTTCGAATCTTGGCTGAGGCTTCCTTGGCACAACATATCACTTCATAGGGAAACTCCAGCCCAAATTTCAAAAACTTTGGGTAAATTTTGGACACAGGCAAATTTTTGGACACAAAATAGAAAACTCCTCCCTGTGCGCCGTGCCACTGGCGCGACGCTAAAATTCTAGAGCTCCAAATGAGGAATGGCTTGAATATTTGGATTCATCATCAAAAAATATGACTACTGGTGTCTGAGCAAGAAATTTTGACAAGGTATGGGCTTCCTAAAGGTCAAAAAACACCCAAAAATGGCCTCTCTGCCACTTTTTTGACACATAGAAAGCAGTCTTGGGAGAATGAAGATTTGGAGGGGAAAATGAGCACCAAATTCAAAAATTCCAGTGGGGTTAGAAAGTAGAGAGGACATGATTTCCAACAAGCCCACTTGGGAACATTTTGGACACATGAAAGTGTCCCAAAACAGGCCCCAAAGTAGCGCAATGCACAGAGAAAATGGTGCGGCGGACAGAGGAAAAAATTGCCAATTTGCTTCCGTTTCGCGAAATTTCGGTTCGCAACTTCTCCAAGTGGGCCTGGTCATCTGCACTTAGGTTTTTTGGCACCAAAAGTGGAATTTAAAGAGTTTTCTCTCCAGATGGGCATCTATCCAAGTGGCAAAGGAATGCAAAGGGCCACCCCAGCCAAATGTCATGCTAGAGAGTGTTGCACCTATAGCTGATGGTTGGCTGTCCATCTCCATTTCGAAATGATTTGAGTAACTTCCCAACCCTTGGGCATTCTATCTCTTCCTCACACATTCTATATATTGTATGCAAGTTATTTGCAAAGGGTTGGTTGGCTTGTAACTTCTAGGAGACTGTGGGAAAGAAACTTTGTTACTGCATTGTATATTTTTACAGAGAATTAATGAAAGGCAGTGGCTCTGTTTCATGAGATTCCTGTGGTTGTGATTGTAGCAAGTGTTTCTCTTATGTTTCATATGTATAACGTTATGTTTCGTACTTCATTTCGCACTCATTTCTGGTGAGATTTTTCGAGTGAGATCAGGTAGAATTCAATTTTATTGCTCTACCTGTGGGAAAATTTCATGTGTAGTGTTTCATTCCTCTGTTGAAAAAGATTCATGTTGTCCATGCCCTTTTCACCTTCTTAATCAATCTCTCCATTTCTTTGTTATGTTCCATAGTTTCATTTCGTACTCATTTCTGGTGATATTTTTCGAGTGAGATCAGGTAGAATTCAATTTTATTGCTCTACCTATGGGAAAATTTCATGTACAGTGTTCGTTCTTTTGTTGAAAAGGATTCATGTCACCCATGCCCTTTTCACCTTCTTAATCAATCTTTCCATTCCGCCATATTTTAAAATTAAATTGCAATGCTTTCAGCCTACCTTGCCTCACGAAATAATATGTGCCTTCATGTTAAGTTCTTTGTTCATTGAAGTCCAGTGATCCCATAGTGTCCCAGAAATGCAGTCATTCACGAAATCACTCATTATTTTAATTTACACTTACTAGCCTAAGATAAATAGTTCGTTTGAAAGTCATCTTAGTCCTTTTAGTTCATCTATTCACTGAGTGTGACCCGGAGAGAGCCCTCTCCTGTTCTGGTAGGGCCAGCTACCAGACTGAGCGTGGTTTGTGGTTACCCTGAATTTTGCCTTCCTTCAGCCTGAGGCGGATTTAGGTGCTAACAGAATCCATCTTGATGAGAAACCCCCACTAAAATCCTCATGAACAACCAACTTTGGGACCTGCACTCATGACATCGTGATCTTCAAGGCGAAAGTGGTTCAACCTTTCTAGCCCAAGTCACGGTGGGAGTGCTAGTGGGTGAGATCAAGGACATTTTCCCACCCCTCCCATGCAGTTCCATCCAATTGTACAACCCCACCACCCATATGTGAGTCATTTTGCCAAGAAACTAATATGTGCCTGCAACCACTAACATATTATCAGAATATATATAAACATATATAGTAGGTTTTCAAAATTGACTTAGAATTTCAAAGACAAAATATAAGTTTTCATCAAACCAAGTGTCTTCAACTAGTCATATGTGAGTTCCTCTGGTGGTTTCCTACCATACTCAATAATCATCAGTAACAAGGTTTCTCATTGTTAGTCATTGTCATAATAACATCATCAATATCACTTAGTTATTCGCATAATTGTTCATTGTGAACCAAAACTAATGCAAGTAGGTAACATAGGGGACACATCCATCATGGCTATCATCATCATAACATCCATGGAAACATACATATCCATCAAATCTATCAACATCATAACATCAATAGAAAACATATGTATCCATCAAAGCTATCATTATCATGATATCAATAGAGAGCATACATATCGTTTACTGCCATCATCATCATAAATTCAATAGAGACCAAACATAACCATTTATGCTACAATCATCATAATATCAATAGAGAACATGCATAACCATTAATGCTACAATCATCATAATACCAATGGAGAACATATATAAACATCACAACCACTAATAATAGAGTCATGTGTCTGTATCCTCAACCTGAGGTCCTCAAAGAATAATGTGTGTGGACCTTAGGGATAAATAAATGTTAAAGTCATATAATTGTCAGTCAACAAGAGTGGGGCACTACAGTTTGAAAGAGTTTATGGAGGCATATGGAAATGTGAGACACCATACCCTTACACGCCCTTCGAATGTAAGAATGAACAACCTACAACCAACATCCTCATGGTTGATGTTGTACTCTATGGATAATTCAAGAAAATTAGTAGTATGCTCAAATAAGTTTGTTTCACCCTTGCCATTGAGCTTTAGAGTTGACATGTCATCCGTGAAACTTGAGAGCACTTGCAGACTTTTGTTTCTAGAAAAACATGTTGCGGTTATAATTGTGGAAGAAGTCATTAAACGAGTGCAAAAATTCAAAACAAACTTCAAGGTCTCAGCTTGTCATTCCACTCTCCTTCTTGTGCCAAGAATGTTGATGGTGTTGGATCCACCAACATTTACGGGATTTCTCAGATATGAAGTCCCAACTAGACCTCACACCGTTTAGAGTAGGAGTCTTAACAGTGATTGGTGATTTTATTCCTTGACTACGAAAACACGTAGAGTGAAGTAAGGTAACTTTGGGTGAGAGAATGTCTCTGACCCTACAGAAAGTCAAGTGTGATGCATGAAGGTTCCAACATTCGAAGGGAGAAGAAATTTCACTCGTTGGAAGCCTATAATAGTACACAGCATGGAAAGAACACACGAGCATAATGACATCACAAGCTAATATGCGGAACAGTCCACAAGTTAAAGTGATGAACTAATACAACAATATGAATTAAACAAGACTGGTACAAATGAAAACAAAATAGTTCATAAACATAAGCATAAGTTAAATAACATACATTGAAAATATAGCAAGAATAGTCCTACTATATTCACAATATATGCATGAAAGCATGTCGTCTCTGATTTTATTATAAATGAAAGTTCCATTCATACATACACCATTGACAGACCACCAGCGCTAATAGTGGAGCATTAAACTCATGAATACATGCTCCTCCAAAGAATAATGCTCGCTCTAAGCTACGGAGAAACCAAGGCTCTTCACAATACTCCCAATCTCCTTCTAAGCCTAACTCTAGCCAAAAGCATGAATCATGAAAGCCCCTTACATGAGTTATGAGGTTCTATTTATAACAAGAGGGGGTGACTGTTCAACTTCCCTTTATGACCTTTGGACTACCCTGTTGAATCTTCAACTTCTTTACAAAATGATTCATTACATTACATCACGAGTCTTAATATTTCAATATTTACACTTGTACCCATATAAGACAAAATAAAGTAGAGACAACTTGATAGCCTAACAAGACAAAACACTATGATGACTGAGTTTGGGAGAACTATATCTCAGCAACCTCCACTTGATGCTTCTCCATCACATATTGGTGCCAAGATAGGTACTGTGTGATGATGTCCCCAAACTGCATGATGGTCTTTTGCTAGAAGAAAACTCTAGCCTCCATAACATACAGGTATAATGTCTTGGGACGAGTTTCAATTTCGTTCTTAAGCATGAGCAACATTGTTTTGATTTGTATAAGACCACCAATGTAATTGGACATGTTTTGCTTGTTCAACTCCAAATCCTCCTTGGTTGCAATCTCACTTAGATGCTCCAAGTACTCTTCTATATCCTGCCTGACCTGGTGTCTGATTTTGGCTTTGGTGAGCGAGAAAACTGAAGGGAACCTATGTGTTTTCACCATGAAATTAATTTCTTTTGTATAATCGTACATATGAAGCCTCAATACTTCCAATGAATGATGTGAAATACTTTGTGTTTCCAATCAATATTCTAGCTCTGCCTATGGATTCATTTTCTTTGGCAAGGTAAGTGGCACCCCTTTGTATCTCATTGTCCATTCCTGCACTGCGCCAATGGAAGCTTATACATTCCTTTTGACAAAGTCTCTTCTCTGGTGCTGCAAACCATGCAAGTGAAAAATTTCCTTATGTATGGTTATGAGCTCTTCATAGAGCTCCTGCATGGTATCTTCAAGTGTTGATACTTCACAAAGTATCGCTACTATCATTTCCTCCAAGTAGACCTGTCCGAAGACTGCATTCTATGTTTCTACGCGGAGCTGTTCTATCCCTGCCAGGAAGCTTGTAAGTTTTATGCCAATTGCTTATTATTTGGTCATTAAATATTTATTGTTTTATCTTATTGCACCTACAAAGGCCAACTTGGCTTCGGCAATGGCATTTGGATTATTGCTAGTGTCTACCACTATCACCCTCTCTCTAGTGAACGTAGGTGATGCATGATCATTCAAAAAATTATTTCTCTGCGCTTGTACAATTCTCTTTTGGAATTCATTACAATACAGATTGTACAATTCCATTACCAGATCATCATCAAGAGGAACAACATCCCCTTCTTCACTTGGATATAACTCTACTGTTGGAGGTGATGGAGAGTGAACGGTGACCTGTGGTGCACTCGGAATCAAGTCAACATCCTCATTTTGTGGCTCCAATTCCAACTCCATATCTGTAACTTCAATTAAGTCTTCAATCCACTGAGGAAGCTCTCAATCTTGTATTTTTTCACCCTCCTCCTCTACTACTGGTTGGTTCTATTCTTTCTCTTCAACTTGTATTGGTGTTGGTTCTTCTATTATGGTGCCTTTCCTTTCTTCTTCTTCTTTCTTTTTCTTCTCTTCTTGTTCTTTCCTCTTCATCTCTTGTTCTTCCTCTAGTTCTTCTTATACTTGCTTCAATCTCAGTTCTGCTCCTTGCAAGCTCTACTTTTCTCTCTTCCTCTACTCTGCTCTATGTATCGTCTGCTTTCTCTTCACTTCTACTACTAAAGTTTCTTTCATAAGGGTTGGATTCTCTTTCATTCTGCAACTTTTTTCTCTAGCTAGACTATCAACAACCATTCTCTTTCCCTTATCCTATATGGGATTGTGGATTTCTGCTAGTGCTTCTTCTATTGGTTTCCTCTAAATCTGCCTCAAGGATCTTTTCCGAAAGAGCTTCATTAACTTTTTTCCATATTAGTGTCGACTCCTTTTCTATAAATAGTTGAGTTTCCGCATATACTAGAAAGTCTACTTGACGCAGGGAAATCCCTGCAAACCCAGAATCACACTATAACTAATGCATATAAAATACATCTCAGAAATTAGCTTTTCTTAAACTTCAAATCCTGGCAATTTCACAAACATTTTTACACACCAACAGTCAGATTCCCCTTAAACCAATGGCACCCTCCATGAGATCGACTCATCAAACTGAGGTTCTAACACTGATTCGAATCGAGCCTTCGATTCAATCCTTTTATTCAAGGATCGATACATATACAGATTTCACAAATTGATATTAACTGAAGTGGATTGCAAAACCTCTGTTCCAAATCGAATTGCCCCTTCCCAAACCATAATTATACCACAATCAGAAATGGTTTCACTCCATTAAGAAATTGCCAGCATTTATAGTTTTTACACCTCTGATCCAATACACCTTTTGAAACTGCGCCTTTTATAACCATTTAAAACAACATTGAACAAATTTCACAATAGTTTCATACATATGTATATATTGCAGCAACACCTGATCTCATTCAACTTACATAATGCATCTATTGCAAGTCGCCATTCAAACATGTCACTAACTGTCGACACTGTAATTAAATCTGATGCGTTATGATTCAAAACAATTTTGATCGGCGATCATACAAGCTATGATTAACAACCGCTCCGATCCGACTCAATCAGCAATCGGAGATCTCAAAGATTCAACACCAAACCTGTATATTGCTCCACAAACCCGATCAGATTTGATTGGAATTCGGAAATCGCCCAGTTTAATGTGCGCCTCCACCTTTGGACTTCTCACAACCTTCCGAACCAATCTTTGTACTAGATCTGATTCACTCTCAGAATCGATTTATAACATTCCACATCTCACATACACTGCTATAATATCAAATATTGTTTTATGCGCTCCAAGCTCTATTCATCCACTGATATATCAATTCGGCGGTTTCGAATCTCAGTTATATATATATATATATATATATATATTAATATATTAAATATATAATTAATATATTAATATATATATATATATATATATATATATATATATATATTCACAATGCTTTTGACGCGATTCATTCGTAATTGGCAATCACATAATTTAATGCCTCGACTCTCGACAATTCAGTTGCTCCGATCCGATTTTTCGGAGATCATCCATCGGATCTTTTGCAAGTTTTTTTCACTTTCAGCACCCAAACTTCCAATCTGATCCAAATCGAAATCGGAGATTTCCAGAATTTAACATCACTTAACTATTCCTCGACTCCACATCGCTGATGCGAATTCGCCGGGCCGATGCAAATTTCAAAGCCAACATATGTATTAATTCCAGTTTGCTCAAGGTGCTGCGAAGTTAATTTAAAAAAAAATTCTGTGTTGAAAGCTTTTCTAACTTACAACCTTAAACTACTGCCCAATTTACACTAACACTGGAGTTCTTTCAATAAACATAGGCCGCACACCATTTCAATTGATTATACAGGAAAACAATACTCAAATTCTCACGATCTGTCATTCGACTTGCACAGAATGTAATCGCATCTCATAATACTCAAAAGCTAAACAGAGTTTGGCTTTTGCCTCACTTACACAACGAACTAACCACCTTTTCACATAAAAACACTCCTCCATTAATTTATCAAATTTCACACCAGATCGGTATTCAAATTCCATGACGCATCATATAAAAAGACACATGATGTTTATTTTATGCACAATACACAAAAGAAAAGAGTCTCGCAATTGCCTCTATTACATAAGAATAAACTCTGTTATAATTTAACTTACACAGTCTCCTCTAAAATGAGCTTTCGCTCCATATCAAAACTCACTCTATCTCTAACAAATTACTCTAAAAAAAATCCCTTGCCCCACACAAGAATACCCCTTCTGATCTAACTCCACTCGTTCTATAAAAAAAAAAAAACCTCTCCATCATTCTCTCGCTCTTATCACATCTTCCATCAACGCAATCTTCTGTTTCTAGGAATAGTAGCAGAAATCTGATATTTCCTAGCTTCTCAACACACCTATACAAACAATCTTATCACTAATCTAAAATAAGACAATTCTCATTTATTACAATAACAAACTTATTTGAGAAGTTTATCCTCCTCAGTAAAATCAAATTCATCCAAACAATCAATGAATTTCACTTTGTTTAGCCACAACATGTGACCATTCCATCACATTGTTGGCTGGGTCTAGATGCTCCTGCATCACTACTAGTGTTTTCTTAACTGTCTCCCTAGTGCTGCTTTCAGTGGTCTCTTTTGAAGCACCTCTCTTTAGTTCCATGGTAATAATGACTATTGGGAGAAATTCCTTCACAAGTGTGGTACCTGGGGAGAAAAAGACAATCATAGAAAACAAACATTAGCTTCAGAAAATCTACTGTTGAGGGAAATGTTCCCCTAGGGCTTTTGGGTTGAAACCCTAGCAGACTGAAAGTTGTCTATAAGGAGAAACACACATTCACACATCCATTACACTATTATAAGCAAATTCTATAGTGAGAGGGGCGTACCTTAGGTCCTACGTTTGAGAAGGTCCTTTAGGGTCCAAACCCTTGTTCAAGTTCCTTTCGCTCCTTTGTCCTGCAAAACAACCAATTCCAAAGAACGCAACAGTATATGGACAAAAGCTTATAAAGAAATCATCTTCATGTTATAAAGGAAGGTAGTTAGTTATGAACTTTAAACAACCATTCACATATGAATTCCAACATGAATATCATAAACATAAAGAGGATTTATATCAGGAACCAAGATGTGTTTCTTTTATTATAGACAAATAAAATGCATAAAAGGAATAATTTCACCTGAGTAACCTTTCGCAGGCTCCAAGCAAAGCTTCCTTCCGGATCCGTCCAGCCTCAAGCCTTTAGAAAACTCCTTCCATGACTCACTCCATGATGTCATAAGTAGTGGATGAACATCAACACACAAGGAAACAAGGGTTTCCTGTACAAATGGGGGAAGTGCAGAAGGCACAAGGGTCTTCAGAATTGGTCAGGGGAAAAATCTCAGTATAATAACCTTTCTCTCTCATCTCTCCTCCTTTAGGACTTTCCTTTGAGGTCTTTTTATACCTCTCCCAGAGTAGTTTTTTAGTTGGGAGTTGGTTGGGAACAGTTGAGCCACGGGTACTAACAGGTGATCAGCAGGTAAAACCCGCGATCCCACCCGAAATTAAGGAGTTTTATATTTTTTTTTAGCTTTTTAATACATATACGCGAGTTGGGTACATGCCTACCCGCGTATACACACAATGTCCCGTATAAGGGATAAAACATTGTTTTTTAAATTTTGGACCAGGTCTGGAAGGAGGGGTTGCCCTAAGGCATGAGTGCAGCATCACAAACCATAAGAGTAAGATTTGGAGCTATAACAGATACCCCCTAATACATGAGGTCAGAAGGGGTCCATGATGGCCGAAATGTATTAAGCAAGTACATGGAAAGGAAATCCGTCAAAAACCGAGGAGTACTTCACCAAAATTCAGCCTGCCAAGCCACAAAAGGAGATCAGAAAGAAACACTCTCTGAGGTGGGCATACCCATGCTCAGAGAAAGCAAAGGATGTCCACATATCAAGGACAAGAAGATCCACTAAGTATACAATTATAAATGACTGGAAAATACATAATGGATCATCTGATCATGATCGAACAAGTACATGTCTAAATATCACATATAAGAGTGTCAATGATGCTGAAAATGCAATGGATCACTGATATCAAAGACTGATCCCAAAAGGTACCGACTGAACATGATGGAAAAGGATGGTACTACATTACAAACTTGGGTGCCAGCATATAGAATGTCGCCATGACTGACTACAACATATAAGGTGGAGTGGTATCAACTAGCAGCAACAGGAGCAACTGTCAAGTGAACCAACGAATGCTGATACAACCTGAGGTCTTCACCGACCACCATGGTACATTTCTACAACATGGGAATGAATGATCTGAAGTCAACCATGTGAGAAATTGTTTGATTACCGGTCATTGATGTATACCATTAACAAATGCGAGACTACTCACCGATAATGATAATGAGCGTCAAGGTACCTAGTACAATTCAACAAGTGTGAATAGATGAGATGGAGTCGAACACCTATAAGAATCTATCGATCAGGAGACAATGATGGTTTCCCACTGTCGATAGTGAAGGATTTGCCACTAATGACTGCAAACCCCAAGGTACTGCCAAATGGACTCTAGATCTTTGCCCCAGAGCAATGAGTCGGAGTCGATAGGGAAAGATCTGCTAGAAGGAATGCATTAAGGCATCCTTCATCAATCTAATGCGAGTGTAACCTGTAGGCCAATAATGTGGAAGGAATCGGATGAAAGAGATGTAGTACCCAACCGAAGTACGTTTCCGGCATACACAAGATGTGGCTAGCGCACGACAGAAACCCTCTAAACTAACCAATAATGAAAGCTGACATAGAGGCGAGGTATCCACCAGTAGGGTCAAATGGAAACCAAGGTACTGCACGAATCCCAATGTGTGATAATGTAAGCTGATGTTGAACACAAGGGAAACCACTCAGTCAAAGACCCATGATACTGATCGATTGTGAGCACAAGGTGACCTATCAATAATGGAAATAGGGCCAGGGTGCAGCTCTAGGCCTGTCCTCAGAGCAAGATGTCGTCATCGATAAGGACAAGACCTGCCAGCAAGAAGTCAATGGAGACCCTCTCAAACCGGCATGAGTAGAGGACCAATATAGCTAATGTGATACTAGACATGACACTAACAACCAGGGATGGCCGACTGAAAAATAATTCAAGAGACATGGTAGAGAGGCCGACTCAGGATAACTTCCCTTAAACAAAAGTACGACTCAATGTGACTATGTGGTAGCATATGATGACTCTATATAAGTTCGTCATGCAGGAGGCACGAATGAACCCTCCATATGATTGGAAGAGATAACCAATCGGGGAAGAACTGACTCAATAACAAGGTTGAGGCATACCTAAGTCAAACTAAATCCCGCCCAAACGAAGGAGACTTTGTTTTGAGTGCTTTGTTCAAGGGAGACATGACTGACTCTAGCTGCCAACAATAAATGGAAATAATGTCCCGTTCCCGCTCTTTTTGGAATATTTAATTTTTTTTGTCTTCTTCTGTTAAGCTTGAAAAAGAAATAAAAGAATGCTATGGTATAGTGGAAAGAACGAGTGTCAGTGAAACAGATGATCTAGTTCTTGGGAATGGAACATTCCTATGCTCAATGCAGGGAGGTGAAAACTAGTTAGTGACACTCAAAGGTGCGTTCCTTCCACGAGTCAAGGTGTGTCAAGTTGCAGAAATCACAGCTATGCAAGGTTGATTTTGCAGTCGTCATGGTCAAAAGTTGGCTTAAACACGAGTCCAAGTGAAGCCGACTCTAGGCCAAAAGGTGCAAGTGGTCAACATGCAATGCAGTAGTACAACTCAACACAAAGGAGCCTCTAGGGTATAAGGCCAGAACAAAATGAAGAAGCTAAGAGGAATGAGTCTTAAACGCATAAGTCATGGTGGGGCTACAGAGGACTCCCGAGCCTACTCAAATCAGAGCAACATGCGCAACAAATGTCAGTGAGAAAACGATACCTGCCATGATAGGTCAGCAGTCATGGAACCGTCTCGAAATTGTCGAAAAAACATCCAAAATGTCCTGAAAAACAAACTATTCTCGACATTCCAAGCTCCCAAGTTAAAAGTCACATGAGGCCAAACAAAATAAAATTTTGAAAAAATTTTGCATTTCCAAAACTTATAAAAGGGATTTTGAACTCACCATTTTTACCATTTGAGTTTGAGAGCAAAGATTTGGAGCAAAAGGAGCAAACTTCCCGTATACCAAATTCGACCCTTCAAATTCTTCAAAAACCTCTAGGTAACTCTTATACTTAGCTTGCAATTGATTGTGACTGGTTTTAAGATTTTTAATTAATGTTTCACCGTTGAATTTTTTTCCCAAAATTTCACCGCGGCGTATACGCGGGTTGGTAATATGAAACCTGTGTACACGCGGGCCCTATACGAGACTGTGTGCACAGGAACCCGCGTATATGCCGTGAACCAATTTTAAACAAAAACTAACGGTTGCAAATCATTTTTTTCTCAGAATGTCGGTCACTTGGTGTGAAAGTGAGCACGCAGCGGTGGATAATGAAGTCATGAATGATCCTCAAGCTTTGGATGTCCTACGGGATGCGGTTTTCTTAAATTCTTCAAACTGCCAAACATGAAAGCAAATGTACGTCTGCTTGAGATGCTCATTGATTATTGGGACGTCGAGGAGGAAGCCTTTATGATTGACCAAATGCCACTCAGGGTAGAAGTGGAGGATATCTATTTCATCACGAGCCTTTCCCGAAGGGGAGAGGCAGTACATTCCCGGGGCAGCACACGGAGCAGTCTCACCATAGAGGACTACGTATAGATATATTGCCTGGGACATCCCAAGAAGGTTGGGAGCCAGATTTCTATCACACATGTGGTGAGTTTATCACTGAGGATAATCCTATTCACCATAGCTCGAGTGAACGGATCGTCCTCTCTGCATCAGGCATCACGGCTAACCATGAGCGTGGCAGTTGACTGTCTCACTACTGTGTTTGGCTGGTGTACTCCTCTTCTGGCCAACATGAAGAGCCAGCTCACTTCTATCAAGAGGGGATAGACCAAGAACTTTGGATATGGGACTATCTTGTGTACTTTCTTTTTCGAGAAGGTTCCCACACTCCACCCCAGGGTAGCAGTTTCCATCAGCACCCCACGTGATCGACGCATGGGCCAGTGGGCTGATCTAATGAAACGTCTGGGGGGTGGGGAGGTCCCAAGGACTACTTTTGACGATGGATTCTTCGCCTGATGGGATCAGTAGATCATCGCCGTAGATGACTACCCCTATGCTGAGTTGGATTTCCGAGGAGATCCTGATCTAGCATTTCCACCGAACGCAGCATGGGGCGAGATTGGTAAGAATTTTTGATTTTATGATTTTTTGGATTTTTCAAATATAATGATGCATTTTGAAAAATATTTTTGATGGGATTCAAATGACTAATATAATGATCATGTTCTAGATATTGGGCCGGTACGACCAGATGGGTTCCCGCGGCATGGACGGTGCGACCAAGGAGCCGAAGAGGCGGCTGCTGAGACAGAACGAACTCTAAACAATGTTCAGCGACACTTGACAAGACTAAGCTGCCAAGTACCGATGGCTGCGATAGAGGATCTTCTTGAGGATATGCAACGTCATGTGGTTGGCATGCCACGTGACTGGGTCCACACTTTTTGGCGTGTGGCCAATGCGATAGTTACCTACTTGGCCGCTCATCCTGAGCCGAGGCATTAGATATGCCGGACATGATTGTGGGCATTTGAGTCCCGATTTTGTATATTTTTGGACAAAATATGTACACTCGAGATGCTTTATGATATATATATATATATATATATATAGTTTGACTTTTTGATTCTTGATTTTATTGTGATGAATGACTGATGTGCCAGTCTAATGCTTGATTAGCGATAGAATCAGCTAACCAATTATGAGATCTTGGAATGTGCAAATAATTAATATAAACAATGATGTTTGCAATAACCTCACCCTTAAATACTGGCGATATAAATATGGATCCCTTACCCGATAAATGTTGTTTAATTGTGACACTATCAATTGAGAATCAAGATAAACTACCAACGAGTCAATCTCATGAGAAATTGCCTCGGATAGTAAATTAATAACGGCAGTATACTCAGCCATATTATTTGGAGCACAAACAATGCATACGCCTCTTGATACCATCAATTGACCTGTTGGATAATAGAGTACCCAAGCTGTGGAAGCGAGATTGCGAGTGTGACGACTAGCACCATCGGCGAACCCAAAATAGACCAAATCATCCATCAACACCTGCCACAGCAGACCTAAAAGTGTTGATATCAAAAAACTCTCGATGATATATGTACAAATATACATAATGTACAAAGAAGCCATTGCCTAACTCCTACTTAAGCAAAGTACTTCTTTAGGTAGAGCCCGCTTCGAGGCTCCGCCAGCTTGTTTCCCTAAAAATCAATTAACTCATACGACCCTTTTTCTAAAACTCGTTTAATAATGAAAGGACTGTACCACATAGGCTTAAACTTGCCTTCCCCCAAGGTGTCTTTATCTTGGTTATAGACCAAGACAAGGTCACCTTCAGAAAAGACTCGAGGATGGATAGATTTATCATACTGAGTTTTAACCCTTTTCCTATGAGCCTCATTCATCGTGGCGGCATCTCAACGCTGCTCATCAAGATGTTCCAAGTGAAGGAGGCACTCTTCGAGACTCGAAGTCTCTAGAAGGAGCTTAGAAGCTAACTTAAGAGATGGAATTTCACATTCAACTGGAAAGATAGATTCCATCCCATAAACCAACAAAAAGGGTGTAAAACCAGTAGCAGTCTTCACGGAGGTCCGGTATGCCCAAAGAGCCAAATACAACATAACGTGCCAATTGGACCGATTTTTGTCGAATGTCCATTGGAGGATAGTCTTAAGAGTTTTTTTGACTGCCTCGACCTGTCCATTCGCTTGAGGATAATAAGGAGACAAATGCTCCTGCCGGAAACCCAATTTGAGAGCCAATTCAGACATCAGTTGATTCTGGAAATGACTGCTATGATCAGTGACAATCTCTCTCGGGATACCGAATCTTGAGATAACCTGATTGAAAAGGAACAATGCTACCGTGTCACTATCATTTTTATAAGTGGGCATGGCCTCGGCCCACTTCGTAAAGTAGTCTACAGCGACAATAATGTACCTGTGATTCGCCGCTAAAGGCAGATTACAAGTTGTAAAATCAATACCTCACTTAGTAAAAGGACTGACGGTAACAACAGGAAAAAGAGGAGTTGGATGAGCACGCATCTTGCGAGTAAAGATTTGACAAGGGTGACAGTGTTTGACAGCTTCCACACAGTCTTTAAAGAGTGAAGGCCAAAAATAACTGGCACGTAAGATGCGTTGAGATGTAGCAAGCCCTGATAAATGACCACCACAAGCTCCACTGTGGCAGTCATTTAGCACTGACTTTGCTTCCTCTAAGGTTAAACAGCGCCGAAGGATTGAATCAACCCCTCGACGGTATAAGGTATCACCAACGATAACATAATTTTTAGCCAGGTGACATAATTTTCGACATTCATCCTTGGAGAAAGTAGAGGGAAACTTCGAAGTCTAGAGATAAACAATGATATCTCCATACGAAGGGTTGAGTGAAGAGATGAGGAATAAATGTTCATCGGGAAAACTTTCCTCATAAACAATATCCTCTCCACAAGGCAGCTCAGAAATTATCTCAGCGAAAACCGTGGATTTCTTAGACTTGGCAAACAAGAACTCGAGATCAAATTCTTACAAGATGACTATCCATCTATTATATTTGCCCCTAATCACTCACCTACTGAGGACAAATTGAAATGGATTGACCGCCATTAAGACAAAAGTTTTGTGCAGCAGGATATAATGACGAAGCCGCTGGACAGCATGGACAGCTACCAAGGCCAACTTCTCAACTGGAGAATAGCGAAGTTCAAGACCTATTAAGCCTCGGCTCAAATAATAAATCACATGCTCGGTGAAAGCATCGTCCTCCTGAACGAGAACCATACCAAAGGTTGATTATGCTGCAGCGAGATATAAAAGGAAGTCTCTCCCATAATCCGGTGGACTCAAAAGCGGGGTAGAGACTAGTGCCTTTTTCAAAGCATCAAACGATTGTTGCGCAAAGTCGTCCCATACAAATGGAACTCCTTTCCGTAGCAAACTCATGAACCCTTTAGTGATCTCGGCATAGTTCGCTATAAACCGTCTTAAGAAATTAGCCTTCCCTTAAAGACTTTGAAGTTGTCGAATTGAGGACGAGGGAGGCAACTGAACTATTGCCTCAACCTTGAAGGGATCAACCCGAATCCCTTCATTTGACACAGTGAACCCTAACAACCGACCAGGCATAACCGCGAAAACGCACTTGTTGGGATTCAACCGGATTTTATAAAAACAACATCACTCGAAAACCATTCGAAGGTGACTAGGGTGATCAGTTCTCTTTCGAGAACGAGCAGCGAGATCATCCAAGTATGCTTCGATGACATGTTTGATGTCGCGGAAAGCATATGACATGGCCCGCTGAAAAGTGGCTCTAGCATTTTTAAGACCAAAAGGCATCTTTCTATATGCAAAGGTACCCCAGGGACATATAAAGGCTGTCTTATGTTGATCTTCAGGACGGATAGAAATTTGATTATAACTAGAAAAACCATCCAAGAATGAAAAAATCTCATTACCCGCACACTCGTCGATAATCTGGTCAATGAATGGCGTGGGGTAATTATCTTTCGGACAAGCCTTGTTTAGGTCCCTAAAATTGATGCATACCTGGATTGTTCCTTGCTTTTTATCCACAGGGACTGGATTAGAAACCCAATCAGTAAGAGGAACAGGGTATATGAAACCCACCTTTAGCAGCTTCTCCACTTCAACTTTGATAGTCGCTGCTTTCCTAGGGTTAACCGACCGAAGCCTTTGATGAACTGGTTTGGCATTTTCATACGTCTTGATCTCATGTTGAACTATAGATGGGTCAATGCCATGCATTTCTTCATAAGACCAAGCAAGTACATCTCGAAATTCCTTGAACAGGTCGGTGTAAGTTTGAATTTCTTTAGGGGAACACTCAATTCCAATGAAGAGATTCTCGATCATGTTAGGGTCCCTAGAGATGTTTATAGGTATTGTTTTTGAAATCACCGACATATTACCTTCGGCACGAACGTGTGATAGAGCCAAAGGATTTGACACCGTACAAACATCACTAGTACAGAGTTCGGAGAATCTAGATTATACCTCTTGCAATGGAGGAAGAAAGTATGAACGATGGTGTAAATCTTCCCAAGGTTGATCTATACCCATCGTTGCTTCGAGGATTGCTTCTTCAGAAGGTAAAACTGAATCTAAGCAGTCCAAGGCAGAGGTAGAATCAAGGCTCCAAGCCGGGGCCACATCGCCATCTAACTCCTCTTCGGAAAAAGGAGTAGAATGGTCATTTGCAGAGTTGACGATAAACTAATATATAAGCTCAGCTGCAGATATAGGGAATGCCATTCCATTCCATTTTCCTTCAACTAATGTGGTCGTAGGTCTAGATTCTACCTCCTACAATGGAGGAAGAAAGTATGAATGATGGTGTAAATATTCCCAAGGTCGATCTATACCCATCATTGCTTCGAGGATTGCTTCTTCAGAAGGTAAAACTGAATCTAAGCAGTCCAAGGCAGAGGTAGAATCAAGGCTCCAAGCCGGGGCCACATCGCCATCTAACTCCTCTTTGGAAAAAGGAGTAGAATGGTCATTTGCAGAGTTGACGATAAACTGATATATAAGCTCAGCTGCAGATATAGGGAATGCCATTCCATTCCATTTTCCTTCAACTAATGTGGTCGTAGGTGAAGGCAAGGTCTAGGGGTCTAAAAAATAATGAGTTCAGAAGAACTCTTCTCGAGGAGACTCCTTAGATGATGAAATGGCATTGATTTTAGCGATAGGAGAGGGAAACTCAAAAGTACCCATCAACGAGGAATACATCCCTACTCCTAAATTCTCAGTAGGCGGACGAGGGTTATCCACTAAAGGAACAGTAAAGTCAGAGCTTGCTTGAGGATCGACTGGATAATAATTCAACTGATCAACCTTAATGATTTTCCCCTCATGAGGAAAGCAAATGACATGAAACAGAGTCGAAACAACGACATCCATTTCGTATACCCAATTCCTTCCTAAGAGGAGATTATAGTCTAGGTTAGCATCTACGACTTCTACTTCAATATTAACAACCTTCCCCCAACACATATACGAAAGGTCGTGATAATCCCATGCGGCTTATGAGAATGGCCATCGAATGCAGTCAAGATGGTAGGTGAAGGAATAGCCGAAGGCGATCCAATAGCCTTCCAGTATGACATCGACATGACACACGTGGAAGCCCCTTCATCAATAATGGTACGAAAAATGTTAACTTTCCGGTATGTAGACTTTATTTGAAAAGCCATATGATGAGGGAGTCGCTTTTTGACATTTAACATGTCAAAAGTGAGCACTAAAGAGTTAGTTGGATCAACTGCTCCAATCGTGGAAAGTAAAGCACTTCTCTGAGCGGGACACGACTAGAGAACCTCTAAAGCGGACATGGCGCACAGACTCTGAGCCAGATCCTCAACAATGGAGTAATTCTGGGTGGCCCTAGCATTAGGATTAATAGTCGCGTGTTTAGCGGAACCTTTCAGTATCCGTGGTATAGTCTCAACAGGGGGTCGCTCAATATGAAGGTCGGTATTTCCGGGAACAGTCTTGTCCTTGGAAGTTTCGGCTTCACCATAATCACGTGACCGAGTAGCCACATGGACGTTAGAACCCATCATGAAAACATTCGATGATTTTTCCCCTTCCTAGTTGCCCCCTACGAAGGTTCTAGGGTTTGAACTCGTGCCAGCAAGAAGTTGTTGCCCTTGGGGAAAAGGGTTGGTTAACACAGCTTGGGAACTAGAAGTCCCTTGCTGCCCTAACAAGCATTAAGCGTCTTCAATCTTGGGGCAAAGATGACTTAAATGGTCTCCACTGCACAACTTGCATGGAAACTTGACTTTCTTTTTAGACTCATTTCTACCACCACCAGCATTATTGCTGGATTTATTTGCATCAGGCTTCCCATCCTGGTTCTTTTTCTTACCTCCTCCTTTCTTTTTCCCATTGGAATTTTGATTTCCTTTGGGGTTATCAGATTGGACGACATTAATCGAAGAGGTTTGGGAAGCGGGAGGGTTAGACGATGTGACTTGGTTGTTAGAAGCAGTTTGTAAAGACAACTGCTGCAATTGGTTCAACAAGTTCATTGTATTCGTGTCTACCAACCCAACAATACCATCCGCGTGGGGACCTGGCTTCGACTTAGCTACGTCAACCTTAGACCCAGGAGCATCTGGCAAGTATTTTTGTAGGATCCCAGACTGAGAGTAGATCAATTCTAATTGCTGGGCCCTAAAAATGGCTTGCTCATCTAAATAGACTCCAGACATGGAGACATCCTTGAAGATCTTAGGTATTAAAGATTTCAAAAACCATTCGAGATGGTACTCTGGAGGGATTGCAGCTTTTTAATGAGCCTCTTTCTCCGTCCCCATTCCTGAATATGGTCAGAAATGTGATTTGCCTTATCCTGATGAAAAGTGGCCAGTAGTTCAATTCTCGCATCATAACAGACAGGCAACTGAAAATGATTTAAGAAAATATTGCCTAAGTCAGCGAAAGATGTAAATCTGCCCCCTGGAACTCTATATACCATTTGGCCGCATTACCAGTCAAGGTGCATTGAAAGAGTCTCAACCTAATCGAGTCGTCGATAAGGGAGTTAGATGAGCACCACAAATGGAATGTGGTTACATGGTCGCCTGGCTCCTCACCACTCTTCCCTTCGAATTTTGGAATGTCCGAAGGGAGTTTGGTTGGGACCAGAGGCCAGGCCAGATTGTACTTGATTGGATCGTTTGTTAACTTAGTGAGATCTAGCAAGTTCAATGTTGCCAGAAACGGAAGCCTAGGAGGACCTTGGGGATTCCACCCAGACTGGGCGGAACTCCCAAAATTCTGAAAAGATTGACGTAGATTTTGGAAGGCACTAGGTTGCCCGAAGTAACTAGTAGAACTGGCTAAACCAGAAGGCAAGCCTTGTGATCCAACAAAATTCGGAGTTTGACCAACTTCGGCTGCATATCCACCATAACCAGCAAAGTTTCCTCCTAAAGGATTATAAGGGGTTTATAACCCCTGATACGGATTCCAAGCCAAAGCTAAGGGAGGAATACTTTGAAACGATCTAACTGTGGTGTACGGCCTATTCCCATGTTGGCCGAAAAATGAATTCCCAGTTCTTGCGCCACTAACCCCAGGGTTAGTCCAACCTTGGAAAGGATTGCTGCCTTGTCCTATAGAAGAAAAAGGCATGGATCCTATCGTTGAGTTGGAATGTGGTATATGACCACTTCCGAAAGGAAAACCCTAGAATGAAGCCGATCCACTCATCATGGATGTGGCAGCACCAAACAGAACTGAAGGAATACCCTGTGAATGGGCGCCAAATGGGAAGAATCCAGAACCAAAAACATTGGTTTGGGAATTCCACTCATGGACGGAATGGAGGTAGACCCAACTAAAAACGTGCTAGCAAAAGATCTGAATAAAGAAGCGGAGGGGATGGAAATAGTTCCTCCCCCTTGTACAGATATTGGAGTCTGTACAGTCGTAGCACTTCTAGAAGCCATGCTTCTAGTAGTGGTCATTGATGTTAAGCGCGTAGCGTAACCTGGACTTGACGGTCTATGCGTCGAAGTCCCAATGTATTGTAATATGTCTAGATGACTAAATGGTAGGGGAGAATTCGGAGCCGCTAACGACTCTAAGAGTTCTTCTACCTCTGTGTTATTCTCCACTTGTAAGCGAACTAGAGAAAGAACTGGAGTGTTCCTCTCTTGTTCCACGGAAGTGTCAAGCCTTGCTTGAATACTAATGCCCCCGAGAGGAGGATCAATCCCCGATGCGTCAGCTGCTGTGGGATGAAACCCACCAGTAGAATTACCTCTACGCCTTCTAGGAGAAGGCTCTAAACTTGGTGGTGAAAGACCACGAAGTCTTCAAGACCGTCTAGGTGATCGGTTAGCCACTTTGAATTTCTTGTTAAGATCTAACTAAAGACTCAAAAAATTGAAAGCTAGGCCAACTAATAGCACAGAGCACACACTATAAAGTCCCTAAAGATAACAGCTAGTCAAACAACTTCCAAGTATTTCCACTCTGGGTGATTAGGACCGGACACCAAAATACGATAAACTGAATTAAGGGGCCTTCCGAAGATAGTTGGGATGATGAGGGCCCAGTCCTATCAGCGAAGGTAACAGAGGAAGTTACGTTGACCTCCTAACAACAGCCTGAACCAGTGCAAGCCCCCAAGCTTTGCAAGGGTGCCCTCTAGTAGTACTGTTGAGAGTGATGCAATGTCAACCTCAGGTGCCACGGGATTCCCCTCCGCAGCCACCTATGTAGATCCCTAGGAGTAGAAACTATGGATACCAACTCGTCGCAGAAGCCAGGCGGAACAGTCGTGAGGTAAGTTCAGAAAAGTAGGAGAGGGGGTATCTCTCTTCCCTATCTTGACAGACCCTCGTGCTTAACTCCCAGATCCGGAGCTTTCCTGGTCTTCCTAACGCTATTAGATTTTCACTCATTATTCAGACTCCTACATTTGACATTTAAATGGCCTTGGAGAGTTAACTCTCCACTCGCCTAATCCAAGGCCCTAAAATCCTAAAACTTCTTGGTGTGTGTAACTTAAAAGAAAAAAATTTAGTGAATTTTAGTTAGCACTTGATTTTAAAATAGGTTGTTCTTTAAGTCACGGGATGACGGAAGTGAAACTAGTGATGTTTTTGACGCAAAAGAAATTAATAAAAACCTAACTATATGCACATGCACTTGTTTTCATTTTTCGATGAAGAAAAATTTCTACAGGGTTCAAGGGAACTTCTAATAAAACAAAATTTTCTTTTATTTTCATTAATTCATGCTTCACACTCACAAAAATTAACAAAGCTATGTATGCTAAAAAGATATGCAAATCTATCCTAATGCAACAAATATCTGCTGATGCAAGATTCAAAACAACTTCTAAAAACAAGAAATGAAATTTTCTTGCTTATCAATTTTTATTTTTCCACTTAAAATGTCTAGATGGAATATGAGATGCTACCATTCATTTCGTCTAAACACTAAAAACAAATTTCAAGACAAACATAAAGCACTTTCATTCACTAAAAGGAAACCAAATGAAAACCAAGTTCAAGAAAGCAAAACGAAGTTTTTCAAAAAGTTTTCTTCAAAACAACAACTAAAGAGTCTTTTCAAAAATGCTCTCAACAAAACTGAAACTTTGCAATTGAAAAATAGGCAACAAACACTTTTGCAAGTTGACACCACACAATGGATGAAAACTCAACAAACATAAATGTGTTTAAAGATTCTCTTTAACAGTCGAAAGCAGCAATGAAGGCCTTGGCAACAAAGACCAAAAAGATTAAAAAGACAAATTTCAAGAAAGTATCAATCAACAACTTTCATGAAACAAAGAAGTGGATGGTCACACAAAGCAGTTTTGTCAAGCAAACAAAAAGTCACCAAAAGCAAGATTCAACACAAAGATTGAGACCAATCTTTCTGCCCTGATGAATCAGAGCAGCCAAGATTCCAACAAGAAATCTTGCGTGCTTTAGCAAAAAACGATGACGCTTGCAACAACAAAACAAGACCAATACCCCTTACAATCAAAGAGATATTGGAGCAAGATGCTTGTTGTAAAACAAACAACTGATACTGGAAAATGACTGTTTCAAACTGAATCAAACCACCAGACAAACCTTCTGAGACAAAAAGATTTACAAATCTTGAAAATTGCAAGATATACGTGACTGTACTTATGTACAGATTGCGTGTACACGCGACTGATTCTAAGGAAACCTGCGTACATGCGGGTTCGCTTAAAGAAACATGTGTATATACGCTTCTGTAACTAAGAAAAACAACGTATATGAAAGATTTCAAGAAAAATAAAAAATAAACTAAAGAAACTGGCAAAACTTAGAATTCAAGAACAGACCACACAACAACAGCAAGCAAACAGGGAATTGAGCCCTGATTGGCTTGAAAAACACCCAAACTAGGAACAACAAGAATGTTGTCCCCAGTGGAGTCGCCAATTCTGTTGAGGGAAATGCTCCCCTAGGGCTTTTGGGTTGAAACCCTAGCAAACTAAAAGTTGTCTATAAAGAGAAACACACATTCACACAGCCATTATGCTATTATAAGAAAATTCTATAGTGAGAGGGGCGAACCTTAGGTCCTACGTTTGAGAAGGTCCATTAGGGTCCAAACCCTTCTTCAAGTTCCTTTCGCTCCTTTGTCCTACAAAACAACCAATTCCAAAGAACATAGCAGTATATGGACAAAAGCTTATAAAGAAATCATCTTCATGTTATAAAAGAAGGTAGTTAGTTATGAACTTTAAACAACCATTCACATATGAATTCCAACATGAATATCATAAACATAAAGAGGATCTATATTAGGAACCAAGACGTGTTTCTTTATTATAGACAAATAAAATGCATAAAAGGAATAATTTCACCTGAGTAACCTTTCGCAGGCTCTAAGCAAAGTTTCCTTCTGGATCCGTCTAGCCTCAAGCCTTTAGCAAACTCCTTCCATGACTCACTCCATGATGTCATAAGTAGTGGATGAACATCAACACACAAGGAAACAAGGGTTTCCTGTAACAAATGGGGGAAGTGCAGAAGGCAAAAGGGTCTTCAGACCTGGTCAGGGAAAAAATCTCAGTATAATAACCTTTCTCTCTCTTCTCTCCTCCCTTAGGCCTTCCCTTTGAGGTCTTTTTATACCTCTCCCAAAGTAGTTTTTTAGTTGGGAGTTGGTTGGGAATAGTTGGGCCACAGGCACTAACAGGTGATCAGCAGGTAAAACCCGCGATCTCCGCCCGGAATTAAGGAGTTTTATATTTTTTTAAGTGTTTTAATACATATACGTGGGTTGGTTATATTCCTACCCGCGTATACACGCGTTTAACTCAGGGCAATGTCGCGTACAAGGGATAAAACATTGTTTTTTAAATTTTGGACTAGGTCTGGAAGGAGGGGTTGCCCTAGGCCATGAGTGCAACATCACAAACCATAATAGTGAGATTTGGAGCTATAACAGTAGAGGAATCACATGCAGCCATACCTCCAAGTAGGACGTGGGGTGATGTGGAGTGATCGTCCCATGGAGGAGGGGCAGGATCCTTGAGGTACGAACCTCTTGGATGAGACCTTGCTACGGGAGCCCTAATGTGGAGTAGTAGGAAATGACTGATTGGGTAGAGATAGATGCGGATGGAGCAGCAGAGAGAGTTACAGTGCAGGGAATCCTAGGATAGTGCAGAGCATGCAGGCTACAACAATGTGAGAGGCACAAGTGTGTTGCGCTATGTAGGGTAGCACAAAGAAGGGTGTAATGGTGCGACATGCATGGAGATGTTGCAGTAGCACAGAGGTCAGAGAGGGAGCACTTGTCAGCTGCAGGTATAAATTTAGCATCAGAGTATGCTTCTAGCCCAACAGAGTGGTCAGTTGGGAGTTTTTTTTGTTCTGAGAGTTACTAGAGCAACCACACTTGGTAGATGTGTTGCATGCCGAACAATCCAGAGGTATAGGATCGGGTTCGAGAGGAAGCCTTTCTTGTTGAGAGAGAGTGTTGAAAATTGGAAACAAGAAATTGCTAAAAATAGAAGTGCTAAAAATAGCACTACTAAAAATAGATGTTTGGGCATCAGTGTTGGATTAGGCAACAGGGAATGAAAAATGGAAGTGCTAAAAATAGAAGTTCTATTTTTAGCAGTTCAAGTTGGATTCTTATTTTTAGATAGTCCCTGGTCTAAAATAGGAAGTAAAATTCGAATTTGGTCAGCAGTTGAATATTAATTAATTAATTCTCCATGAGTTAATTAGTTAAGGAAAATCAAACTTAAAGTCTTTGTGAGAACATGCAATAATTTCTCCACTGATTGGGGAATGTGTCCTTGATTTGCTCCACTGATTGAGGAATTAAGGATGAGTTCTATATTGAGAGGATCAATTGACTTAGTTTAACTTAGTCAAGTTCAGTTAGATTAACTTAAAAAGTTGTTAAATTAATGAGATACAGTTTGTTCATCCTTGCATGCATGTGACAACTGTTATTTTCAAATAATTGAGTATTCTCTCATGGATAACTGATGCATGGCAGTTCAGACAGAGACCTAGTTGAGATTTGAGAAGGGATAGTGTACTATCAGTTGGATGAATATTTTTCCTATAAAGGAAGCTCATCCATGATGAGGATTTATCTCCTTCAAGTTTGTGAAGTTAGATCAGAGGTTAAAGAGTGTGTGAAGAGGCCAATTCACACAGGTGGCAGCACTGGACCTCAAAGAAACTGCACAAGGAAATAGGAGGCTTGGAGGGCAGAGGAGAAGGTTTGTGAGAAAACTTTGACTATCTATGAGTAGCAAAGGGATTATACTAAGAGCTGGATAGCTTCTAAGCTAAGGCTTTGTGTAATCCGGACTATATTTCCACTTGTATGATAATAGAGAGATGGGGTTTTAGGCAGGTGCCTTCCCTGGGTAAATTCTTCTATGTTATGTGTGATTGATTCCTTCGTATCAGTTATATATGTTCTTATTGATGTTGTTCATGGTTGATTAAGCTTCCGCTAAATTTTTTGTAGAAGTAGATCAAGTGTTTTGCTTTAGTACATTGCATTACTAGGTTGATCTACAGGTGGGAAATTTGTACATGGTATTAGAGCTAGTTGACTTATAGAAAAAGTTCTACATGGTATTAGAGCTAGCTGATTTGTAGAAAAATTCTAAAAAATTCTACATTAATGTTCAATGTGATTACTTTGTTTCCAAGCTTGCTTTTCCATGTTAAACCCTTTCAAATCATAACCCTCGTCAAAATCTCTCCTATAATCACCTTGTTTTGGATTTCCCAATAATAGTGTCTCCTGTAAATATACACAGCTCGAATCTCTTAGGAATTGGTGTTCTTGGGAGATTTTCACAACATTATCACCTTTATCCTTGGCCACTGGTTTCTGACCCATATTCTTCTTTGGGACACAGTGCATATAACCACCAACAATTTTTTTTATGGAAAAACTAAAGTTGTAAAAACTTTGTCAAGTTAATATTATAAGCTCTAATAAGAATACAATCTTCATTTGCAAGGAAATAAATCATATAGAAACTTTAGGGCCACCATTTCGTGAATTTTACTAGAAAAACCATCATTACTTCTCTTGGAAAAAATTGGCTACAACAGAAGACAATCAAAATCATACCTCAGTGTATCTCAAAGGAGGCTACCACATCTGCACAAGTCGGTTTAGATTAGAATGATACATAATAATATCAAGAACTTAACCAAAATGAAAATAATCATCATGCATATGACCACAATGCATATAAAAACAAGTTAACTATCATGCATGGCTAACCGATGCATGTGCATATGACTGCACTAATCAACGAGCATCTACCATGTCTTTAATCAAAACAATAATAAATTGATAGACATGCATATACCACAATGAATATAAAAACCATTAACCATCATCCATGCATGCCAAACATACAAGCCTCTATGATGATATTATTTTACCCCAAGGTCCATTGTTGCAACCTCACTTTGATACCAATCTATAATTACCGCTCCCACATTTACCTGTGTTTACAATCTCTCCAAGGTAAACATGAGTGGATTGTTACTATGAACTGACCCGACCTCCAAGTTTCTGTGATGGAAGTGGGGCCTACAAATTGACAACTTACTAGCATCCCTCGGGGACTACAAATCACTTAGGAGCTTGACATCCACCTATTGATGCCTCGAAAATCGTTGCAACAACATGGGGGAAAACCACCTGGTCAGGGACTTGAATATTGTCCCTTATCCGTTTGGATTAGTGACTCCGATTGGTTTAACTAGGTCCAGTTACCTTCTCTCAATCTTTGATGACTTCAAATATGACTTTCATTCATCAATGGAGAAGAGACATCAAATCAACCCTCTTGCTGATTAGGCATGAAAGTGATCCTTAAGCTAATATGGGGCTCAACCAAGCCACGACTAAGTTATGACTTACAATTAGCCTAACTTATTCTAACCTAACTAACTTTATGGTATTAAGTTAATATTAGTTGTAATCTTATATGATATTATGATAATGTTATCACTATGAAACTTGTTAGTTTAATACTATCTATTAATCCTAAAGTAACGCTATGTTAATACTATACTATCATTAAAGTCATGTTAGGTACTAAAGTATTTCATATTTATCTCACATGTCAAATCTAAACTAATATATCCTATGATATTATACTAATTAACTAATTATACTATATAAAGAAATATACCTTATAATATACTAATACTATTCTATAATAAAATCACTTATGCTATAATATATTCCTAAATATCACTAATATAGTCCTATCAATAATACTAAATATTTAATCTAGTTTATTATAAGATTATAATATATCTATGATAAACTGTAAAATGAATGTTAATTAAACTAAATAATGTTATTATTATTCTAAGGAAACATTTAATTAAAATAAGATCTAGTTAAATACACTATCTAATTAAAATTAAAATTATTCTAATTCCCTAAAGTTATTATTATTTATTGAAAGTTAATGTTAGAAAACTAATTAATAATTAGTATGCTAAAATTAACTCTAAAAAAATACTTTTTTCCCTAGCAACTCAGAACGGCTGGAAAGTCCATCAAATAGATGTTAAAAATGCTTTCCTAAATAGAGATCTAAGAAATAATGTTTTTATGTCTCAACCTGAGGGATTCACTGTGAAAAGACAGGAACATAAAGTATGAAAACTTGCAAAATCCTTGTATGGCCTCAAGCAATCACCACGAGCCCAGTATGAAAAGCTAACTAGCCATCTTCTGAAACTCAATTTCAAACATTGTGATATTGATGATGCAACTTTGTTTGTCAAAAATGTTGACAAAATAGTTGTATATCTTGTGGCATATGTAGATGACCTTTTGATGATGGGGAACAATGAGAGCTACATTGCATCCATAAAGAAGGAATTGAGGAAAGGTTTTGAAATGACTCATTTGGGATATATTCATTACTATCTTTGTATTGAAGTAACTCAACATCCGAAGTCTATATTCCTTTCTCAAAAGAAGTACATTGGAGATCTGTTGAACAGACTTGGCATGGGTGAGTGCAATCCTCTAACCACTCCAATGGAAGAAAACTTAAAGCTCACATGCATTGAAGGAAAATAATTTGAGGATGAAACAAAGTATAGACAACTTGAAGGAAGTCTCAACTACTTTACTACTACTAGACCAAACATTTCGTTTGTTGTTGGAATCCTCTCCAGGTTTATGCAAAATCCTTGTGATGGACATTGGTCTGCTACAAAAAGAGTTCTAAAATACTTGAAGGGAACTCAAGACTTTGGACTCTAGTATACACAGGTGGGTGACTTCAGCTTGATTGGATACGTTGATTCAGACTTCGGGGTACCTACTTCTGGTTATGCTATGAATCTTAGATCAGGATTTGTCTCCTAGAGATCACGCAAACAATCAGTTCTAGAAGATCCCACAACAGAGGCGGAATATGTAGAAGTAGCTGAGGCAACAAAAGAAATTGTGTGGCTTAGGAAAATTTTGGAAGATTTGCAGGTAAAACAAGTACATTCGACTCCACTCATGATTGACAACACCTTTGCAATGAAGTTGGCCAAGAACCCAGAGTTCCAAGATCAAACGAAGCACATCAATACAAAATACCATCTAATTTGACATCATGTTGAGGCCAAAACAATCCATCTACACAATTGTTCCACTAATGAGGAGATTGCAGACATCTTCACCAAAGCACTTGGAATATAAAATCTTGAAATATTCAAAACAATGCTTCAACTCACCAACATCCCTTTCAGATTAAGGGTGGAATGTTGACACCTGATCATGGGGATTGGGTGAACAGTTGTAAATAATTTAAATAATAAATAATGGAAAAGGAAGAGTCATTCGGAGATGAAACTCAAGAGTCACTACCTCAGGTATATAACTATGAACAATCTAAATGAATAAAAACAATTTCATTTGAGGAGTTACCTCCTAGTCTGACAATTATAATAATTTTATAAAGAACTCTATAATTTGTTAAAATTCTTTTATTTATTTATTTCTATAAGCATTATTTACTCCTTTGAGTTGTAAATTCGTGTCTATAGCCCCATATAACTACTCGTATTTCATCATCTAATTCTATTTCATTATTTGTCTTTGACACAAAAAGAATTTGTGAGATGCAACTAACCAGGTAATTGAACAAAACAATGTGATTATCTATTGGTGGAGGCAATGGCACAAATAGGTAATTCTCGTCTAGCATATTGAAACTTACAATGCATTCCACACCATCTAACATCACTAAACTACTTAAGAAGTTGAGTCCAGAAAAAACTAAACCCTCACACTCGATAACACTTGAATGTAATGTCAAATTATCCTAAAAGACTCCCACAAGCTTCCAGACCTTGTCTTTATAATCCTAGATTTCACCTATCTTGGTCTGGGGGTGTGCACAACCACCACTTTGTATCTATTTTCCCCTTCCTCCATGATCCATAACTTGTCGTTTAAATAATGTTTTCTAAATGTTAGGTGTGAAAGTGTGAAGAAATTACCCATGAAATGATTGCAGACATAGATGGAGTCAGTGAACCTACTACCAACCAAGAATAGGCCAACGACGGATGTGATGTAATAGAAGAGAGAGGGATTTCAAGAATTTGAACCTTCTCTTTGTTCCATAAAGGGAAGAGATAAATGGGAGTTCTTCTAACTCTATGTGAAGTAGGAGTATGTGAAACAATCACACTCATGATGGGATTCCATGACACCAACCAACAACAAAGGATTTTTGTTAGGGTGCATTGGCCCATTGTGTGGTAATAAATCTGGTTGAGGAAAACATTGTTTTCCATTTTTTTAAAACCTTAGATAATTTACATAGATAATCCACTAGCATCCATGCTAATATTTCTTCAGAGAAATCATCTCGCAGTTTACAAAAAAGTGAGCATTCCCCACCATTAACAACGCCCATTTCCAAAATTACATTAAGATACCATTGAAGCAAAAAAATGTTGTCTTTCAAATCTATAACATCTAGGAGTTGGACTACTTCTTTGCACACTTCATTGGCATCATTACATGAATAATAGCACTCATGGCATAAATTGAATAGATTTTGATTTACCACTTGAAACAAGATTTGGTATCCATTGATTGAATAGAAAACGTCCTTATTTTCTGCTTTGTATTTGGTAGACGAAGTAGATTGAATTTCTAACACAATGCCTTCCAGTGTCTATTTATCTCAATATTTCCCTTTTCCTTTCAAGCATTAAGTAGATGTTGATAATATAAAAGAAATTGAGACAACAGATTGTTCATACCTACCTCACTTACTATTTTAGTATAATCGAGAATGACCTCTAGAGTTGGGGTCAGATTTGTGTTGTTGAGAATGTATTGATACTTCAGTTGCCTCAACTCAGCCTAGGAAATGCCTTTACTGATGTTGAATCGTTGGTGGGTGTATGGGTTAAGGGAATTGTGTTTGGAGGAGGTTGAATGCCCGGGCCTCAGGATGGTGGCCCCAGACAAACAGAGGAAGTCTATTTTTCACTGGTTCGTTGTTGTTAAGAGGAAACTAAAGAACGATGGCTATTCATGGTTCATTTCCACTACATGGCCATTTCATATAAAATTATTCATACCGCTCCAAGAATTCTCCCTCAACAGAAAGCAATCCTTCAACTGAGCAAGGACACTAAGGTGGGAGACTGGTAATTGTTTGAGAATTACACATAGATTCAGGTCTATGGGTGTGAGCTTCTTCCATACCCCTTACTTGTATTCATGCATATGAGGATATTCCTCGTCGAATTCATTAGACAAAGTCTTAATGTGGACCAAGTCCACTTTGTCCCATCCAAGAAGGGATATATGTTCAAGTTGGGAAAACCTATAAGGCATTTTATTGTTAACACTAGACGTGCTTTCTTGGCAGCTGAGGAATTACTAAAACAAATGAATTATGACTTGGGAGATGTTTGGAATTATGATCCTCATGGGGTCATTGCAAAGAAAAGAGAAAGCATACAGGCTCCAACTTATGAACATGAAGATAGACCTAAACTTGAATGTAAAGCTAACTTCAATTCATGGACTATTAACACAGAGATGGAGGTCGAGACTCTAGCAACAAAGGACAAGGTGAATAAATGGACTATTGATGAAATAGGGGATGTAGAAATGGAAGATGTACAAACCAACCTCAAAAGCCCAGGACTCAAGAGATAGAAGAAGAAGAAATCAAGACTAGGTTGGTAGAGACAAAACCAGATCAACTAGGCTTCCCGGTGACTTTGGAAGACCCACTACAAGTTATTGCCTCATCATCCTTAGAGGTAGCCATTTTGAGTCCAACAAGAAGTACAACCACAACTGAACCTAGTTGGCTTGTTGTAAAGGCCATTGAAGAAAGGAACAAGAAAATAAGGGAGGATATGTAGTAGCAAATGGCTTCTCATTCAGTACCATATTAGACCAGACTTCTGATTGCTATGGATTTGGAGAGAAATCAAATGAAATTCTCGTTGCATCACCCACTAGAACAATCACTACCATTAGGCTCACAGTTCAAGGCCTTGGATGTCTCCTTAGACTTGGCAAGTGTCCCTCTTCCTGATAAGATCAACTTCCACAGGAAAGTGGGAGAGATGATTTACAATGAGCTTAACATAAACACAATAACCATAAGTAAAGTAGAGAAGTTGTTGGAGAAGGCCGCAACAAGATTAAAGCAAGAAAGAGCTAACTCTAGAGCTCTTCACATGCAGAATGAAAACTTCAAAGAGTTAATTTTGAAATTAGGGGTGAATCCAGAGGATAAGGCTACATTTGACATCCTTCTTCAAAGCTCACAAGCATAGGTTCAGGAGTTGAGACACAAATTAAAGATGCTAGGCAGCGAGAATGTGTAGTCCAAGGAACTTGCACAGGTGGAGGAGAAAGCGGTCATGGCAAAGGAGCTTGTAGATAGAAACAACAAGGTGGTGGCTCTTAAGCATCAGGTGGCTGAACTTCATATGAGAATAGATACACACATTTGTGTTGTGTTGGTGCCTGAGAATCCTCAAAATCCCACAAAACAACTCACAAAGACCCTCATTGAGCTCCAACTCTCGGAAGGAGAGCTCAAGAAGGCGAAAAATAATTTAGACACAACTAAGTGAGCCCTGTCACAAAAAGAAAAGAAACTTGAGAGAACCACGACTAATGCAAATTTGATCAGCAAGAACTTGTAGGCATCCAACGAGGAGATTATTGAGCTCAAAGGCCTTCTGAAAGGAAATATGTCCCTCATGCAAGCTAAGTGACTGGTCTAGGATGAAATTATAGCAGAGATGAAAAATAACTAGTAGTACATAACTATGATGGATGAACAAAAGATTGTGATCAAGGACTACAAGTTCTTCATCCTAGCTACCAAGGAAGAGGGTGAAAAGAACTCCCAGATTGCCAAGAAGTTCATTCAGCTTGTAAATGAAAGGCCACTCAGTGAGTTAAGACCCATAGATGTGGTGGATACAATATCTGCTATCATGGAGATCTCCAAAGTAGTCCAGAAGGAAGAGGCCATAGCAAAAGCTAAAGAATAGCTAAACATAGTGCTGAAGGATGTGGTTGCCTTCAACTCCAAGTTTGATGAGAGAGTCAACGCAACATTTCCTAGTTGTTGGGATCTTATGGGAATGTTGGCCCCATGGGCACAATATAGTCAGATGTTAGTGGAGACCAAAAGCAAGGTGGATTCCTCACATGAAAAGACTGCCACCCTTCAAGGTACGATAGTGGTTAATTATCTCATAAAGGATTTTCCGCTGTTAGGATCGATAAAGACAAAAAGGAAAAAACCCCACATATGCAAAACACCAAAACGCGTAGTCACAACAAACTCCACTAAGCTTTTAGAATTTATACAAAGGCAGTGAATTCTTACAAGCATGGATCTTCATGACATCTTGATCAACTTTCTTATGGGTCTGTTAAGGGGTCTCTTAGACCTATGTTTGTCATCATATATTATGTATTAGGGTGAATATCGTACAGATCAAGAATATGCCACCCCTAAAATTTTATATTAAAAGTAAATTTTTTCTATTTTACACATAATTTAATAAAAAATAATTCAAAAAAATATTCTATTACTTATTTATGAGTGAAATCTTCTAGAAATTTAATTATGATAATTTAGCTATCAAATAAGCAATGGAACAACAATCATCATTCAGTGTTATCTGTGATTACAAGCTAGTTTTATCAACAATAAAAATTGACTCTATCATATTAGGTAATTCATCTTTATTATTCAAAGAAAACCATTCCTAAAAATGCAAGTTTCCACTTCTACTAAATACCTTTAGATTTTGATTTATTAACTGGTTTTCTTACCTGCAAAAACGATAATCCTTTACCAAGTCAGAAAAACACAATTTTAATTCCTACTTAATAAATATTAATATATATCCGTTTAAAAATAAATATATTAAGATATATATTCCAACTAAAGAGTTTGTTAAATTTATTACTTTGACGTTAGGGATTGATGTAGGGCAACTAAAAGTCAAATTGTACCCTCGAAAAAGCGTAATACCAGCAATAAAAAGATAATGAAGCTGTATCGGCGTTTTTCGAGCCTGATTTCCCGGCGGGAACGTTGGACCGGAGAATTCTTACCCTCAATAATGGGGAACTGAACTGATTTGATAACAGTTACGACAGGTTAGTCCACTCCAGTCCAGAGAAAAAAAGGCGTGGCGTGCAACCATAGTCCTCTACCGTGTTCGCGATGCCGATAAACACCACCGGCCAAGCCGACAGCAAAGACAAATGATTCCCGGGCCCCGGCCGAAAGGAGTAGTTCCCACGATAATACCTATCTTCTTCTCCTCTGCTTTGAATTGAATTGAATCGCATTGCACAGCAAAGCTCATTTGGCTTACAATGGGAATTGTGCCTTATTGTTTATTAATTATATTTCTCCATTTTTCCACACTCGCCGGGACTCGAACTGGAGCCCAACGGGAGATTTCCCCTTATATTCCACGCTAAAACCCCGATGCTCTCTACTCTTCACGTGCATCTATTTTCTCCGCGTTGTCATTTCAGATTCATTTAACAAAAAATTTAACTCGGAAATCGCAACTTAGGCCTCTGTCAAATGACCACTGGCATCCATAATGAAGACCTGTAAAGATTACCCTAAAAACCCTATTTTGAATAGCAGACTGCAGTCAACTCCAATAGTGATGGCAATCTATAAATGGAAATAAACTAAGGGGATTTCAATGAGATGTCTTCAAGAAATCAAATCAGTTGCTGGAACAAGAGGAGATGATCGCGGCTATAGCCTTGGGATGAGCGAAGGTGAATAAAATTTATCATTATTTTTTATAACTAGTAAATAAATGTTGTTTACGAAGACAAATTTGCCAAAACTTCAAGAAAGCTTTCAAACAGGGAGCGAGAATTGCAAAAATCCGATTAAAATTTAAAATATGACGTAAGATCAAACCCTTCAGATGAAAGAGCAACCCTAGATTTAAAAAATAAGAAAAAAAAAGAATAAGAATTGGTCAAAGAATTAGCCCTGCCCCCAGAAAATGATTCGGAATTTGATTTCGAAGTTTGCAGTATTTTTTTTCTCGGAACTTCGACTTTTTCAATTCCATGCACGGTTTTCCGGTCCCGTTCCCCAAAAATACCCATGACATGCTGCTGCTTGTATGTTTTTATCTGGACTTGCGTATCGATATGGATGGGCCAGCTAAGATTATTTGCTTTTATGACGGTGTGGGGTGGGTAATTGACGAGTGAGGTGAGGCGTTGAGAAAAATTGGTAATTTAGCTGTTGCGTCTTTACTAGAAGCTAAGCTATCATTCATGATTCTTGAATGAGTGAGCGAGCCGTGATGTTATATCTCCCTCATCGTCTTCCCCTCTCTGGGTAAAATTTTCTAGTTAGGTGGAACCATTCGGGCAACTGCTCTAAGGGCTTATATTTAGACTCTGTGTTTGCAGACGATGAATCGGTAAGTGTTCTGCCACCACCACCAGGATTAAAGATTTCACGGAAGTCGAGTAAGATTTAGTTTTCGAGGGTCGATCTGAAGTTGTTGGGATTACAAACGCATGGCAGTGGATTCATTGCATGTCCTGTTTGCAAAGGCTTAGAAGTTAAGGGCATTGGAGGGCAAATCGTACAGAAACAGGGTAGAGTTCAGAATGGAAGAGCAAGAATGTGTACAGAGTTTCAAGCATGTTTGCAAGGTTTGCAAGAGAAGATTCGCCTGTGGCAGGGCTCTCGGTGGACATATGAGAATTCATGGATCCACAGTAGCAGCAGCTTCTGATTTTAATGAAGGATCCTCAGAAACTGGAGCGAAGCCTGCACTAGTACCCGGCCCTGTAAAACAGGAACAAGAAGCCTCATGCGGAGTCGATCTGCAGCAGCAACTAACTAATGGTCCGGTGTACGATCTGCGGCCTAAGCGCAAGCGGAATTGGAGCTATGCAGATCTGGAACACTCTTTCGACATGCCATATGAGTTCGGTTCCAAAATGCTCCCTTCCACTTCTCTGAAGAATCTGCAGCTCTGCGAGTACTGCGGTGAGGAATTCTTCTCCTGGAAGACTCTCATCAGGCACATGAGATGCCATTACAATAACTCAACGGAAGGAGAAGAGTATGGGGTTTCTGAGGGCAAAGAAGATGTTTCCAACAGTGAGAGTGACTCGGATTCAAATCCACAGCGGAACAAAACAAAGGGGAAGAGATCGAAACGCCCCAGACATCATCGACCCAATTCGGAAGAAGCAGCAGCAGCTCCAGCGACTACCGCGGCGTCTGAAAATGAAGAAGTAGAGTACATGGCGAATTGCTTGGTAATGCTTGCTGCTGCAGGGGAGCCATGGGAATCAAGAAACCGGCAACTTGATCAGCAAAGCGCTACATCTGGATCGGTGGATGTCAAGACTCCAATTGCATTAAAGACCCACAAGAGAAAAGTTCCTTCAGGTAATCCACAGTCTCAACTTCATGCCGTGAAGCCTACGTCCAAGAAAATGGGTTTAACTTTCCAGTGCAGGTCATGCAAGAAAATTTTCGATTCGTTCCATGCCCTGGGTGGGCACAGAGCAAGCCACAACAAGGTCAAGGGCTGCTTTGCCAGGGAGGAGGCCGAGAGCTTGGAAGCAGAGGAAATAATTACCACAGATGAAGATCTATCCAAGGACATGCACAAAACTCCCCCTTCGAAGGACCAGTTGACAGATTCATGCTCTAACGAAGGAACCGAAGAAGCACATGAAGGCCTTAAACCAGGGCAAGCTTTAAGTGGGCACATGAGGATAGCAAGTTCAGAGACTACTAGTGACATTTCCAGTACCAAGCAGCAGCAGCATCCACGATGGCTGGATCTCAACTTGCCTGCTCCTCTCGATGATGATGATAATGATGAGTTCCCCTTACCTGCAACCAACAGTCTGCTTAATAATATTTATTGATATTCCACTCTACATTCAACCCAAATGGCTTGACAGTAGTCAAAAGCAGAGGTTGTCTCAGTAATGGCTTTGTCACCGAGCATCTGCTAGTCCATTTCATGTCTAGCCACACTTTGTTTTTCTTTTGTTCTTCCTTCTCTGGTATTATATACACTGAAATCTGTGTTATTCCTTCTCTGGAATTATATACACTGAAATCTGTGTAGTTTCAGGCTGATGGAGTCGTCAAATTTCAATCACTATTCTTTTGTAGTCCTGCTATTAGTAGATATCTATGACTATTCTTTTTTAATGATCTATTGCTTTATAATTTACTTCAGTTTGAGACAGGGCATGGTTTCAACTGGTCTTTTTTGGGTTCCTTTTATGTAGTTGTGCTGAAAAAGTTCAAAGTCCTTAGAACTTGATTGCAATTGATAGATGGCGTGTGTCTGCAAACCTTACTGAAGAGAAAGGCTAAAAATGTTGGTTCGGTTTGTACCATGTTGTGATAAAAATGGGTAAAGAGGTGCAGGACGAGGGATATGATTCTGCATTCCCAAGTTGGGTTGGTAGGTATGATGCTGACTACTGATCAACAAATACTCTGTATTCTGCAGGGCTCTATGCTTTGTATTGACTGAAGCTAACACACGAACTAATGAACTGCTATCTTAAAACGCTGACATGATATCATATGCATTGGTTACACTTCCCTACTTCCCTCTGTCAGGGTTGCCTGGGCATGTATTTATATATCTGAAGTTGTGGTCAGTAATCACAGTCACATGTCTCTGCCTTTTGTTTGCATGGATCTATGCTGGCTGACCTGTAATCGACTCAATTTTCCATTAGTGCAACAGTGAGACAGAGCCTTGACCAGAAGTTCTTTGTGGCAACTTAATAGAAAAGGCATATGTTCAGAACTTTAAGAAAAGGGACGACCGACCGATGATGTCATATGTCCTTTTCCCATTTTCTGAGCATCACATCCACCACCACTTCTTTGAGTATCGCTTGTGTTACAAGTGAAAGTTAGATTGCTTCTCTTTGTTGAATGATCCACTCAGGAGGTTAATTTGGGTGTTGAATGTTTGGCCACTTTTAGATTGAAATCGTGCGGAAGTTGCAGAGAAATTAATTGAAATCCCTCTTTTATCCATTTACGATTGAAATTTTATGGAATAATTTAAACCTAATTACCAACTAACAAATCATTTTAAATGATTTGTTTGCTAAATAAGTTATAAACCTTCCTTAGCGGCCAACCTTACAGGAACAGTTACTCAGATTCTGTCATTAATGTCTGTCGGTCGATGACAATATAGTTACCCGAAACAAAACGTTTTGCTCACACCTTATAAAGCGGCGTTAATTTGAAGTAAGTGATGCTCAGCGAATCTGTACGGAAATTCACATTCAACGTGATATTTTATCAATCCACGTTGGCCAGAAAGAAAAAATTGGACTAATAAATACACCGTGTTCAATATCCTACCCTATTGGAATGCATGTGTACCTCGTTGAGAAAAACATGAAATTGATAATAGCTGCCCAAGGATCATACTATTCGGAATACGTAATTAAAAAATATTTTGATTTTTTAAAGAATCAAAATATAAAAATTTGATGTGCCATATATATATATATATTAGGTTATTCTCTCCTTTTTCAAATTATTATTTTCCTTTTTTAATTATTATTTTTAAGAAGAGAAATTTGATATTTATATAATCATTATTTTTTAAAACAAATAGTATATTAAAACTTGATATCTCATATATAAATTTATATAAATTTGGTTATGTAATACCGGTTAGTGTTTAATAAGTTAAATATACCAACTTCAAAATGAATATAATTAAGAGATGTTGTGAGTGTAGGTCCGGTAGAGTTTAACATAGTTAAGAGTAATTGTTGTATTCTAATGATATTTGTTTTATTTGTTATTCTTGAAATGTGAAAAAGTATTTGGAAGCTTTCCTTAAGAAAGCTTTTCCATTAATTAGATTTTGTTTATAGTAAAGTTTTTTAACCATTAATTAAAAATAAAATATACATTGTTTTAAGATAAAAAACAAATAGTTTGTAATAAAATATACATTGTTTTAAGATAAAAAACAAATAGTTTGTACATATAATCTATAGGAGTTTTAATAAAGGATTATTAAACACTCAAATGTGAGTTTAGTATTATGAAAACCCTTTACTATATAGAGCCACAACAACAATATATTTGAAATAACTGAAATAACTGAAAGAACAAAGTGCAATAATTGAGGATAAGAAATAACACCATTAATGGACACGAGTCATCGTGACCATTAGGGGTTGAGCCATGAGTAATCATTCGAGGAGCATCATCCATGAGTTGATTCCCTCCATCATTAGCCTCTTTCAGAGGATCAAGATTCTTAGAGATAGACAAGGTCAATGTTGAATGTTGTTTATCATTCTTAATCAAGACAAAAGGCTAGTTACATCCTCGCCTCATTAGATTTCAAACTTATTTCTCTTGGTGGAAAGCCTTTTTTCACCTCCTTCTCATTGCATTAACAAGATTGGGATGGGTTATTCGGTCCAACTAGATTTCAAGCATGGTACAATGTAACCCACTCCAAAATTGCAAGTGGTGCATTTCCATGCATATATCATGTGGCATGTGTATTATAATATGCAATTATAGTTTGGTACAAGCCAATGCATTGTTATACCATGAGAAAGTGCATGAAGTTTCTTTGTCATTAAAGAACATATCATTATATATTGTTGACACAAGGTTTGGAGCCAAACTAAGTCAAACTTGGCTAGGGAACACAACAAAAAATTATGCTTTAGAGTCTTACCTCACCCACAATGGGGATAACGAGGGGTTTACAAATCCAAGTAAGTTAACCTTTTTTCCATTGGTAGAGCTTCTGCAATAAAAGCCTGAGAAAGAGAGCTTGCTTCATCAACACGTCAAATTTCCACATACCCCTCAATTAGAATCATGGGGGCTTCACTCTCTTAACCAATATGTTATCGCATTCATTCATAAGGGGTTCTAAATTTGTAAAAAATTAAGTCAATATATACTATAGGTATTGGGTTGTGAGTATGCAAGGTACAATGGGGTTTATTAGTACTAGGAGTTATAAAAATGGGTGTCCAGTAAAACTTAGAAATATATCCTAGTAAAAATAGGGAGTTTTTAATTGAAATGTGCATTGGGAAGGGGGTATAACATAAAATATTTTAGAAGATATTTATCAATAGTTAATGAAATTACAAGTATTCTTTAATATCCGATGAATATACGTACTATGTCATAGGTTCGCTAAGTGAAGAGCTTGTGATTGGAATAACCATTATTTTTATTTAAATTGCAGGTGCTAAATCTTGTTCAAGCAAGTCTCGAACTTAATGTTCAAATATATCCATTTGTAGCTTGAATTGGCACACGCGCGCGCGCCTGCACACACACACACACACACATATAATTTTGTGGCTTACCTCCATGCCTACCTTCACATCAAGCCTTAGGTATGAAGAGGCCCAACTTAAGAATGAAGTTATACACCTTAAATAAGTAACAAGATAAAATTGTTTAAGTTGGACAACTTGAATTTATGCTTAACTTCCAATGAGGTAGCACACTCCATTGTTTATCTGTCAATCCAATATTTAACCATTTAGATAACTCATTTAAACAACTTTAGAGTTGAGAACAATATTAATTAAAAAGACAATGTTCCATGTGCATAACTAGGGATAATTACCATTGGAAATGATCATTAAAAGAGAACCCAAAATGAAATGAAGGTTCTCCCCATGAAAAGGAAGGACATCATAGCTTCCTAACCCTTCCATATTCTTTGAATAACATATATGCCAACAACCTTTCCCTGAACTAGCATGACCACCAAAGTTTGGAAATTAAAACCCCACCAAAATGTCTTTCTCAAGGACCCCCTTCAACAATGTGATGCATTAGAAAGACATTACATGAGTCTTCTCTCTTTACAAAGCACACAACCTATTTGGCACAAAAATTCTATCCTTGAATCCTAGTTTTATTGATACCCAAACCACCATATTTATGAAAAATCAAAGAAAGATATCAATGAACTTTGTGAAATCCTTTTCCATTAGAGTTACTAGCCCATAGGAAGTTAGAAAGGGACATTTTCATGTGTTGATAGACTAGGTTGGAAGGAACCCAAATTTCCAAGTGTTGATAGACTAGGTTGGAGGGAACTCGAATTTCCAAGTGTTGATAGACTAGGTTGGAGGGAACTCGAATTTCCAAGTGTTGATAGACTAGGTTGGAGGGAACCCAATTGTGGGAATAATATAGATAATTGTTGTAACACCTCACCTTTGTGCATCCTACTTAGTTTACCTCTCACCATGGATAGTGGCTTCATTATCATTGCATGCTTATTTTGGATTTTGGATCTTCCTTTTTTACTAAAGAGATATGTTGAACCTTCATGTTGTTTAGCTACAATACGACATATTGTATATATTGCTATTTGGATTTATATTATTGTGATTGAAATGCATACATTATTAGGATGTTTATAGCCAATGATTGAAAAATATATTGATGATCCACCTTTTTTTTATGACTTAATGGTTTGGTGAAGTATTGTGATGTTATTTTGATTAACTATTCTTTGTTGTAGATTTATGTTTTCTGAGATCCATGACAACCTGTCTTAGATAAAGCAACCCATAAGAATGATAACCATGTGGTGGAAATTATACCCAATGGAAAGGATTTGTGCCCAATGAGGATTTCTCATGTAGAGGAAAGTACTTGTTACACAACACTTTGTCATTGTCCCTGTACTCCCCGTTCCATGATTCAGGAGGACCGCTATAGTGAACCCTACATGCTTTCCCATCATGAAGAGACTCCCATTATGTCCCTCTTCACGAGAAGAACAATTCCATTTTGCATCATTTCCCAAGAATCTTCCTGTTACCCCAGTTTACAAGACGACGCTAATGACCCATTCCCTTCTCGTGCCAATTTGCAGAGATTGAAACTAGGAATAGCATTATACAGTGCAACTGAGCCTTTTCTCAGTCGCTCCAATCCTCTTTTGGCAAGTTTTTTAAATATGGAGTTGAAGCTTCCAGGTCTAGAAGCTTCGTAACATAAGTTTGGTAAATGGTTGGGCTGGATGGAGCCGAGGAAGTCAGTTTGGTCTCCTTTCCCCTATTGAGATGGAACAAACCCAAGAGATAAGGCCTCTCCCATGATAAGAGGAACCATCTCCCCTCCATCAAAGCTATATAAATTCCTCCTTTTCCAAGCTAAACTAGTCTTAGCATTTTTGGAGCTTGAATAACTAGCAAGATATCATAGCTTGTAGCCTTCTAGTTTATGTTTGTGAAGGGAGAATAGTGTGTTTGTTTTGGTTTGGAACTAACGGGAAGAAGCCTTAAAAATTACATTGTCGGGATTATCCAAGAGATGTTAGCAGAGGTGTGGGAACCCAGATAAGTCGGGCGAGACCAACAACGTCAAGGCTTTGGTTGTAATCTCTTTATGAACTTATATGAATACAACTATTGATTGATTTCCTACGTTAAGTGTTATCTTACATTTGATGGCTTAAGATTCCTTGACCTTTTAAGTTGGCTGAATGCAATTTGTAGGTTATCACGTTTGTTTTTGTTATTTGTTTGTTTGTTTCAGGTATTCGAAGGAAGGAAACGAAAAGTAGCTGGAGTAAAGAAGCAAGATCATTACCAAGTGGAATAGCGTTCTAAGAGATAGACCCTCTTATTTGATTTTAGCTTAAGGAAGTTTTCCATAGATTGTTTGTTTGTGGCTAGACCTGCTCTCTTGGGCTAGAGGAATTGTCTTTGCCCGCATCAAGAATTTACCTACACCACAGTACCTTGTGAGACTTGATAAGGAAAATATTGATCCAAAACACTTGAAATATGACCCCTAAGTTGATTTAGGGTCAAAGATCTAAGGTGGATGGTCTAATTCATTGTTTGCCTATTATATGACCCTAATAATTTTAGCCATAACCTCTATATTACTCCACGAAGTTTTAGGAGTGGTAAATAATGTTGGAAATGGGGATGATAAAACCAAAAGACTTTTTTGGTAGTGTTTTTACCTCTAACCTCAATTTTCCCTCAAACGTTTTTAGGTGTGGTACATAATATTGGAACGTGGGAAGCTAAAACTAGAAGACTTTTCTGGTAGTTTTTACCTTCTTGGGAAATTTTAAAAGAGTAGGAATAGCTTGAGCAAGGGAACTATAAATTTGTTGGTTGCTACTTTGAGAAAGGGAAAGTGATTATTGATTTGTGATCTCAAGTAGTAGTTTGAAAATTGTTCCAACATTGTCTTAGTGAGAAAGAGGAGGGTAGGTTTGTACTTATCCTCAGGAGGGTGCTAAGGCACAAATTAGAGCCTAAAACTAATTTCTAAAGGGTTCTCCACCGCATAATCATTATGTTTAGTTGGATTTTTCATCCATTGTTATGATTTCCAGGGAAATGAATTGATTTTTGTAGAGAAGTTAGAGAATATTTCCCTATATTTTCATTGCTTTTAAGCCTTGCTCAATGAGCATTGCCCATTTTTAGATGTTGTATTTGTTGGGTGTGATGTCCCCCACATTGATGTTTTTGCAATGGAAATTAAGTTTGCAATAGTATTTGGTCTTCATTAAGGCATGAAAGTATTGATACAAAATAAGAATGCTACTAAGTTATAATATATTCTAATATATTAATTGTTTTCAATGTCTTAAGGGAATTTACACTAGGTGGAAACGATCCCAATGGGTTTATACTAGGTTGTGCTATTTTTTTTATGATAATGAGTATATTTGTATTAATTGCAAAATTTGTGCTCAGATCACAATTGTACATCAAGAGTTACATTATGATTTTCTTCCATATTTAGTATCATCTACAAAATACTAAACTAAAATTATCCTCCGAAGAGGAATACAATTGATACTAAGCATGTACGGGTTTTTGGAGGTTAATACCTTCCAATAGAGCCCAAAAATTAAAGAAAATATTTAGTACATATAGCCTACTTCAGATTACAACATACTTCCCCATATCCATTGGGTCATTTGGGTCTAGACATTTAACATTAGAGTTATTGGGTCTAACTAAATTTTTCATATTCAAGACCAAACTATTGACCATAGATCTCAATTTAGTCTCTCGGAGTAGGAAGATATAGGTTTCTCCTTTTTGAACTAATGATTTAACCTCTAACATTATTTTATTTGACCCCAAACCCTACAATTCAAGGATATTAGTTTCATCATTTGCAGTTAGATGTTGCATCCCCTTAATTGGGGCCTAAACCACCTCCTTTCCTCGTATTTTGTCTGTCAATGATGTGCCTATCCAGAATACCTTATCTTCCTGATTATTTGTCCTTTTCAACTTTTTCAATTCGAACCTCTCTATTTGTTTTTCTTCTTGCCTTGCAATGAATGTGATCTTGTTCCTTCTCTTTATCTATATTTTATTTTTCTTTAGCTGAAATGGAAACTGAGGGGCTAGTTTGAGCTTCCCTAAGAGAGTGGAACTCGCCCTCATTCAAGGAAGAGTTGATATCGCCTATCACATGGGCAAGGGAATCCTTAGCGAGTGGAATGCCATCCTCAAGACAACTAGGAGAGGCTTTAGAGTCCTTCACAAGAGAGGGAGGGATGTTGCTTGAGGGAACATTGGCTTCCTCTTCAGCCAAATTGAGCACTTCAAAACCATTGTTATTAGCCTTCATTACACCTTGCTTGATGGTACTGCCTTCTAGAGTTGATTTTGCATGGCTGGAGAGGTTGGGCCCTTGCCTTTGTTCCCTACTAGATCAATTTGTTGTTGCTAGTTGTTAGTATGTTTGGATAGTCCTATTTTCCTTTTGAGCTATTGGCATTGATCCCATTCTTCCACCTAATTTTGTTACTCCTTAATATTCTTTTTGTAGCATCTAGAAAAATGTCTATACTCATGGAAAACCTTGCACTTAAAAGGAAGTTGATTATAATCCACCTCTTGGATATAGGACCAATTATCCAGGTTGAGATTTATTACAATGAGAATCCCTTTGTCTATTTCTATTAAGTTGTGCTATTACAAAGTGGTATTAGAAAGTTTTTGTTAACCTCTAAAAATAAATGTCTTTGGAAATGAAATGAAATTTAATGAATGTAACCTCCATCGTAAACAAAAACCAATTAAATTTAATTGAGTTACACTAAAATGATTTATTTAAAAAAATATAAACCTATATTTAATTTAGCTTTTATATTTTTTTTATTTATATTTTTTTCAATTAATTAAATAATAAATCAAATTTAGATTATGCAACTATATTTATTATTAAATAATACTTTAAATTTTATATTTACATTAATTATAACTAGTGCTTTTCACTTATACTAATTATTACTTTTATATTAACTATAAATAAAATATTATTGAATCTTTTAAAGTATATAGAATTTTCCTTCCAAGATTTTTTCCCTTTAATGATACAAAGAAAAGAAAGTCTATCATAAACTTTTATTAAATTAGAAACCATTGTTGGTCACCGAAAGCAAAATGTTAACCCCATATATCATTTATATTCACTTTTTTTGACCATACAAAAAAAGTGAAGGACGGACATTGTTATTAATAGCAAGTTAAGTAATTTCTTATTAAACTAGCAATCATTATTAGTTATTATTTGATTTCAAAATATTAACTATATACATCATTTATATAATTTTTTACCAAGAAAATGAAAGAAAAAGTGAAGGACATTGTTATTGATGGTAAGTTAAATAATTAATTCATGAAAAAGAAAGGGACATTGTTATTAATAATAAGTTAGAGAAACCATTCCTTTCTTGATATTTTCATAAAGCTGAAGGTATGTGTCAAACATTTAAAAAAGTAGAATCAAATGGTAAGTTTGTTATATGAAAATATGTAATGAGAAGAGACCACTTCCTCTTGTTAACATTCCCAAAATATATTAATCACAACACTATGGGGTTATGGATATAAGCTTTGGCTTGCCAACATGAGGAATCTGGTTGCATGATTGAACCATGATCGTTTGAGTCTCACTTATCTGAGTTAGTTTGTTTCCATAATATTCATTCTCTTCTAGAAATGAGTAAATCACTACCCTTTTTCTTCTTTGAAAAGAGGTTAACAAAGGGGAATGTCTCTACTTTCAATTATGGGAAATTTATAGTGGTTTCATTCCTTTAGTTGAAGGTGTATATTCATTCCTTGTTTGATTTTTAAATTCTTCTAATAAATTCCAACCTTCTCATGACTATTTTTTTGATTTTGGTTTTGACAAAAAAAAATCGAAGCCTTATGGGATCATAATTAGTTGCCCCTGTCCATTACTGATGGATTATCTACACTTGGGTCTTTCTGTTTCATTAATTCATCTTCAAATTTTTGGTCGCTTCTTCATATTCTTCTTAGAAGGTGTATCCTTGTATGGCATTGTTCAATTAAAGTATAGTCTTGGGTTATGGATTTCAAGGATCTTTATTAAAAATAAAGGCAAGTAATTTTAGGCAGTGTTGGAATTTTTAGTTTACTATTGAACTTGTATTTTTCTAGCATACAAAAAGACTAGAGGGAGTTGTAGGAGATCTAATGGGTGTTGAGAGGCCACATGGATGCTATTTAGGGCAATAAAAGCTTAATTGTTATTTAACCACAACCAACATTTAGGAACAAGACCAACCAGTTACTACCCAAATTGCTATAATTATGGGAACATTAGTTGAATTGAAGAGGTAGATTATTGTTTTGGAAACTAAGTGAAACATGCTTACAAACTCAACCATTAATTTGATCAAAGCAGAGAATTTAGGAGCATCCAACTAGGTTGAGCCTATTAATTCAAATTATGGGGAACTAAAGGAAGATGAAATAGTACATAATCTAGTAGAGAACGTGTAAATCATCAAATTGGTTTTAGTATATGCTAAAACAACCCTTGATGAGGTAGTTAATTGTCATGTTTTTTTCTAAGTTTGTATGTTTTTCAAAGTTGTTAATTACTTATGTATTTTTCTTAGAATCTACACCTATAAATTGTATTGGGGAGTATTGTTTATGAGTTTACATGGATAGAGCAGGCTTGTAGATACTCTCTTAAAATTTTGTTTAAATATTTTTTAGGCATATTGTTGATGTATTCCTAATATGAGCTATGTTGTAGTTTTTATTTAGTATAGGGATATCAAAAAAATAAAAAATGTTAGGTCCCTATACTACTAGTGTAACCCCTTATTGTTATTAGTGTAACCCCTTATTGTTATTAGTGTAACCCCCTTATTATATTGGTGTGCCCATGTAGTCCCCATATTATTATTATTGTACCCCATAGAAGCCCACTATTGTTATTATTGTGCCCTTATATTATTATTGTTATGTTGTCTCTGATTATATTATGAACCCTTAGACTCCTATATATAGAAATGAGGTGTATCATTGAGAATTGTTCATTTGTGTAATATAAAGGAGGTTTCCCCCTCTAAGACGTTGATTTCTAAGTCGTGGATCTATCTTTTCTATATTTTTGTGAGCTGGTTTCATAAAATTTGGTATTAACGCTTTGGATTCTAGGGTTTCAATCATCCAAACCGGTCATCATGGCATTTTCACTATACTTTTTTCGCTATGAAGTTTCAGAAGCTAAGAAAAAACCCATTTGATCTGAAATCATTCTGAACCTCGCATATGAATTTCATATCTTGTTTCCCTCTATTTTCAGAGATACAATCCAAGACATTTAGGGTTTCTGCAGGCTCCAAAATTACATCCCAAAAGGTGACTTGGGGAAAATCATCATAATGTTCTCTCTAAGCATCAGATTGAAATTTCGTCAGAATATAAAGAAAGAGGATAGAGTGTACTTTTTTTTTGTATTGTTTACAGGTTTGAAGGTCGAAACAGTAACATGTGGTACTTCGTACAAGTTCTCTCTACTGAAAAAGTATATAAGAAGGTAATCTTGGGAGATTGGGCATAACTCTTTCTTGGAGAATCCAATTTTGATCAAACTAGTGGAATTGGAAAGAGGATTCAGAGGGTTACTGCAGGTCACAATTTTATAACTTGGAGATCCGAAATTAGAGAGTTACAGTTGTTTCAAGATCGAGCTCCTAAAATCAAGAAAAGGCGATATGAGGAAGTTTGATGGCAAGGATTCGGGAAATTGGATACTGCAGATGGAGCAATATTTTGATCTACATGATGTACAACTGTTACAAAAGGTACATATTGCATTTTTATATTTAGAAACGAATCAATTTTTATGGTATAAAGTGCCATAATATCAAACTATCCATGGCGTAATATGTATTGAATAGCCCAATTCTTTCCATTCCGATGGGTGGTGCTGATGTTGTACTAGGAGTCCAATGGTTACAATCCTTGTGTACAATAGCTTTTAATTTTCAAGAACTTTTCATGAAATTTTCTTCGGAAGGAAAAGAATTTTAATTAATAGGTATCGTAGGGAAACCAGGAAAGATAATCAACTCTAATGGAATGACAAATCTTCTAAAGAAAGAACAATGAGGCGTAATTGCATAATTATGTTTGCTAGATGTTCCCACATCGAAATCATCTATTTCTCCAGATCTCCAAAAAGTCTTGGAAAATCATTCCAAGGTATTTGAGACTCCCAAAGGTCTCTCACCTATTCATGATCATGATCATGCTATTCATTTGATTCCAGGAATTTTTCCTCCAAACGTCAAGCCTTATAGATATCCCTATGCCCAAATGAGTGAAATTGAACGTATGGTTGCAAAAATGCTAGAGGCTGGTATAATTCAACCTAGTTAAAGTTATTTCTCTACTCCAGTAGTATTTGTGCATAAGAAGGATGGATCATGGCACATGTGTCCGTATTATAAGGAGATAAACAAGCCCACTATTAAAGATAAATTTCCCACTCCTGTCATTGATGAATTATTGGATGAATTGCATGGATCAATTTACTTCACCAAGTTGGATCTTCATTCAGGATATCATCAAATCAAAATGAAGACTGAAGACATTCTGAAAACAACATTATTGAGGAAAGATGCATTTTCATGGACTCCAGAAGCAACGAAGGCCTTTAAACATCTTAAAGAGGTAATGTGCCAAGCGCCAGTCTTAGCTACGTCAATGTTCACAAACACCTTTATTCTGGAATTTGATGCCTTGGGAAATGGAATTGGTGATGTTTTAATGCAAGAAGAAAGACCCATTGCTTTCGAAAGTCATCCCATAAAAGGAAAGTATTTACACAAAGCTATTTATGAGAAGGAAATGTTGGCAATACTACATGCACTTAAGAAATGGCGACCTTACCTAATGAGAAGATCCTAGTTCAAACAATATTGCCAGAACTTGACAAGGAAGGAATAATCATACTGGAACCTGAAGCAATCACATAAACAAGAACCCAAAAGCTATGAAATCGATCAATTTCAGAGTTTCTCATAAAGTGGAAGAACTTACTCGCTGAAGATTCCACATGAGAGGATGAGAATTTTATACAAAAGCATCTAGAACAACTCAAATGTTGAGGACAACACTTTTTGAAGGAGAGAGGCATGTTAGGTCCCTATACTACTAGTGTAACACCTTATTGTTATTAGTGAAACCCCCTTATTATATTGTTGTGCCCATGCAGCCCCCATATTGTTATTATTGTGCCCCATAGAAGCCCAATATTGTTATTATTGTGCCCTTACATTATTATTGTTATGTTAGCTCTGATTGTATTATGACCCCTTAGAATCCTGTTGACTTGAGGGTGCCTAACCAAGGTTCAACATTAACTAGCCAAACAAATCCCTACAGTACTGGCCCTTTCGGCATCAGCTCACGGCATGCAGATAGAATTCTCACCCGAAGCAGTGTGGGTGGATGCTGGAACCAAGTTTCCACACCCTGAGATGGTTTGATGTTGTTTGATTCCTTCTATCCCTGCCTTCGCTCATGTTTCTTCTTTCTAGGGCTTGTAAGATGAGCCCTCTATTACGTTCTTCCATACCACCACGAAAGGGTACAGTCGACCTTCACGTAGCCCTAACCTACTACTTAGGTACTTTCGCATTGTTATGGCAGCGTGCCATGCAAATTCCCTAATTAGTCTAAGCGTTTTGCTTATCTCATCAAATACTTAAAGTTAACACCACGTAAGTAGATATTCGTAATTGCATTCAATTATTCAATGTAATTACATTCATTCACGCAAAATATAAGCATAATAAAGGAAATTCATACATCAAATATCCAAACGCATCAACATAACAAAGACATAGAAATTTGCAGAATATCTCCTTTTATTAATATCTTCCAAGTGTTTATAGACTCTGTTCGCCCTACGCACACAGTTGCAGGGGTCTACGCACTCAGCTGTAGACTTCTACCCTAGGCCTCTACACACTCAGTTGCAAAGCCTCTACCTATGCTACGACCCAAGACTTAGACTTCTTGCTCCAAAGCTATGACTTTATTACATGGTGTGTCTCCCTATCTCCCTAGATCTTAGCTCTTTTTTATACAATCCCATTGTCCACGGATGATGGGTAGATCTCTTACAACTAACTTTACTTTACAAATCTAAGGGTGGACTACCCTTTTTGACATATAACACCTTTGTGCTTCATGACCACAAAATGCAAAGTCTTTAGAATTATATTATAAAAATTGACTTAAACATGGGCGTTTAGCCCCAAACTGCCCTTGGGGGATCACGCTCCTAACAAGACCCCAACACAAACATCGTGACTCGGCCTTGAGTCACTCGGTAGATGCAAAGATATTTGTGCGAAGCCCATCCAGCTCGACCCAGATGATCACAACTTTACCCGTGCATAGAGATGCTGCCTGCTTCACATCTTCAACTGTCTTTTCGGTTATTGCAGCTCATGTGCTATCAACCTGAAGCTTTTGTTGTGTCACATGTAGAGTCACAAGCTTTCCTTTGATGTTTCTTGTGGTAGCATAATCTTCCTCCAGCCAGGGCTTTAATCACTCCTTCAACATTGCTTCCTTATGCAGCGCTGCATCCACTTGTTCCTTCAGCTGCTTGGCTTCCTACAACTTGGCTAACCTTCGTGTCAGTGCGACAGTTCGCATTGTGCGCTTAACTTCGTCATATCTCTGTTGGGGTTTGCGTGCTTATGTCTCTAGCCTCTAGATGTTCGGGTCCTCCTGCAAATTGGTCAGGACCTTAAACAATTGTTCGAACAACTGTGTACAGTCTGCTATTACACTCTCCACTGCTGTGGCTGCTTATGTGATAATGTCTGCCTACTATTCCTTTACCTCTAGTGGTGTTGAAGGCTAGGCCCTCAACTAGAGCTCTATAATCTGTAGGTTCAACTCCAACTGAACGAATGCCATCTCTATCTGAGTGTCATGCACCCTTGTGGCCAATATGCAGATGCAGACCTTGTCTGTCTCCTCCTCTAGAATGGCCAACTTTGGGACCATTCTGCATGCCTCCTCAACCACCTACATGATCTTGTTGCTCTGGTTGGTCACCTTGGCCTCAACGGCGATGGTAGCATTTCTATGTAGGGCCATCTGTTCATTGTTTATCCTTTGTTTACTGATCACCTGGAGGGTGTGGCGCTCACAGGTGCTCAGCGCTGCAATTACTCCATCCTGCAAGAGGTGGAGTGCTTCGCATGGAAGCACTGCCAGGTTCAGTCCAACTCCCTTCAAGGCCCTGGAACTGGGCCTGTCAGCCTCATTTTCTGTGGTTAGTGCTCCATATAGCATCACTATTTCACTGGAAGCCTTCATGCACAACATATCGGTAGCCTCTGATGTGCCAATAGCCAAGCTGGTAGACACTGTACCATCCTACGATGCACAGGCCTGAAACTCCTGCAACTTGGTCTGGATGGCCCTTAGTATGATTTGCTACTGCTTTTTAAATTACTATAGGGCCTCCGTAGTGACATCTTTGACTGTGTCACCAATGTCATATAGGTTGCCCTCCGTCAACATGATAGGGTCCAGCGAGGTGTTGGTCGCCTTGGATTTCTTTCTAGACCCTCCCTTCTCCAGCGCTCTTGGGCGCTTAATGCAAGCGAACATATCCTAAGGGTCCGCGTCGTGCTACTCTTTGTCTCCTTCTTTGGTCTTAGGTGAAGGCGACCACGTGCCTTTGTCAAAGCCCCGCTCTATGCCGCTTGTCTGTTTTCCTACCTCCTTTCCTGCTTATTCTGCCTAGGCCTTCTCAGCGATCTCCTTTTTCCTCTTTTCGACCAACTGTGCCATCTTCAGCTTGGCCTCTTATTTCTTCTTCTATGCAGCAGACTTTCTTCCACCCACTGCCAATTCCATGGTATTGTGCCACTCTGTTGACCATTTATCAAGCACCACTTCAATGGCATCATCTGTGGTCAAGAACAGAAAATCGTACCACTTCTGCGCAGGGTCCTTCTGTGCTCTAATTGATATTTGATGGAAATTGGATTTAAACTTGGCATAGCTCTGCAGGTTAGCGTATACTATGGGCAACAGTCATGGCTTGTGATTGATGGCCATCCTTATATTCATTTCCATCAAGATCCAGAAGATCTTGCTGTCCGAACTCACTTCGCGTTGTTGGTCACCCACAGTGAAGCATACTCCGTTGCTTCAGGAAGGTCTGGTACAACCAAATGGAATTGGCTCTCCCCTGGTAGCTCCCACACTACCAACACAATCGACAGCAAGGGCCATGCATAGTAGAAGGTTTTGCTTTGATCTTGTACTTTGTAGCAGTTCGCCAGGAAATCTCTACGAAGGTAGTCCAACCAGTTAAACTGGACTCCTTTCGCGCACTGCTGTGCAAGTGCAACGACAAGTGCCGACACCTCATTGGTGTGGCACTTCCGCATCACCTTCCCTGCAAGGATCTGTGTTGCTACCTTTAGAGCTGGGTCGCAGATGCTGGAGATTGCGTACCCGCGTGGCTTCTTCACTAGCTTGAATTTCTCTTTCATTGACTCTGCGAGTGCCTACTCGCCACCCTTGTCACTAAAGATCATAGCTAGATTTTCGCCTATGTACAATAGGCGCATTATTTGGTGGATTAACATATTTGTGATGGGTAGCGACTCCTCCAGCCATAGACACCAATCATGCACCAAGCACATCAGCTGCTTGATGACCAAAAGTGTCACCAGGGTGCGGTTATAGTGTGACACCTAGAGCAGGTTCAACAATCCTACCTTCTCTACCCACTTGAGCCACCTCTGCGGCTCCAACAATGTCATTCATGTATTTATATATATGATTCGATGCATCAAATGTTCAGTCGCCAGGTGCAGGAACTTCTTGTGGTCCACCAAGTCCCAGTCTTCAAGCTTCAGTATCGACACTCGGGCCAAGCACGAACCGTTGAAAGTAATTTCATCTGGTAGGAAAGGGGTCTACAGGGGAGTCTTACTCTCATCAATGTCCTTTGGGACCTTAGAATTAGACTTGCATGGAGGGACATACTCCAGAAACTGTGTAATAGGGTCCACACCCTAGGCTTCAACCTCCTCTACTTCCACTCCCACATCCTCATCATCCATCAGGATGTCTTCGATATCCTCCTCCTCTGCTTCTAGGTTTATAGCCTTGCCTTTCTCCTAGGTAGTGTGCTTGGGTGGGTTTCTCTACGACACACACACTGATATGGTAAGCTATTTTCCCTTCTTGTCCTTCACAGTCTCCTTGGTTGGCATTGGCTTCGGTCTCGGTATTCTTAGTGATTTAGGGACCTCTGCCAATACTTCAGCCACTTCTAGAGAAGCTACTTCTGGAGTAGCTAATTTGGCCTCCATATCGATTTCCTGCACATTCTCCTCTGCTGCCACTTCTTCGGTGTTCATAGCTTCTATGCATGTTGACATGATGCTATTCACTAGTTCTTTGATCTCTTTTGACAATTGTTCAAATGTCGGACTCACTACCAGATCTTGAAAGAATTCCTAATTCATGTGCACCTCAGAGCGCAACAACCCAATTATCAAAATGCCAAGTGTTTTTCACTAGACAACCACTTGTAATATATAGAGCATTTTGAATTCAAATCTGACCGTTCCCCCCAAAATTTAGTTCATTAATGCTGGATTGGCAGCAAATTTTCAAGGATATAAGTCATAAATTTCGTCTTAAATACCGACCACCCACTCCATTTGGCCTCACTTCTGTCATCTTTTCATGAACAATGACTTTAATGGTCATTTTCCGGCCGACCTGCGCGATAACTTCTGCATCCGAAGTCCATTTTAGCCCATTCAAGTTGTAGTAGATTCAGTATGAAATAATTTCTGTAATGGGAATATTTCCAGGAGCATCCTTGGACTTTCACTTTCCTCTGTGAGGAACACTTAGACTTAGAAGTCTATCCAAAATCCATTTTGGATCACGACTTCCCACTAAAAGAACTTTTGGTCTCCAAAAGACTGACATACTGATCTAAATAGTAAATGAGAGTAACAAAACCCTCTTCTTTCAGCCTCCATACACTTGCCTTGCATAGTGCCTCTGAACCAAAGCCTTTGACCACTTTCATTCCTGGATTTGTTGGTCCTCATGGGAAGAACTGTCTTCCTTCTTGACTTCATGTAGAACTCCCACTGAGATTTTTATAGAAGGTAGTTTGAAATTCTCTACCTTGATCATTGATCCAAGGTGGCCCAACAAATGTGAAGTACATATGCCTCATAAAATTTTCATTTGTACTTGTTTGACAAGCTACCAACAACAACTACTAACAACAACAGAAATATAGACAACAACTAGATGGCTTAAACTCCTGCTTCAACAAAAGAAATAGATTTCACATGTTGTGAACACCTCCATGTCTTACATCTGCATAAAAATGATGGACTAGATACTAAGCCCACAAAACATGCCTTTAAAACAAATGACCCTTCAACTCAAGCATGTAGAAAAAGACCCTTACGACTATTTTTCAAAAGATGAAACACTTCATCATTATCTCCATCCTGGAGACAATATCAACTTTTCCCAAGTCAATATTACATGCATGTTACAAAAAAGAAATCAAACCTTCAAGTTAATTACACACACATGTTCAAAAACAAGGAAATCATAAACATCCCTGTGTTCATGCACATCAAGCTCATGCATGCATTTCATCTTTCAACTTTTTCTCAAGCACACTGTACTTTCGAAGCTGAAATGAAATATAATGTTGCAGCAAAAAGGTGAGTCTCCTACTCAACTTCTCCATTCACCTTCTTGGTAAAATCCTTTGTCTGGACATCAACGTCAACATGTGAATCATCCTGAGACACATCATCCATGGAAACTTCCTTTCCATTTGTGCCATCTTCTCTTTCCACTTTCTTCATCTTTTGTGGAAGCATTGCTAGATTCAGAGTCCAACACTTTTTAGCAAGATGCCCTTGCTTATCGCAATAAGTGCACTACATGTGCATCCTCCTGATAGCATGATTTTCCTTGTCCATTGGAACTTTGGCTTCTTGCTTCCTTTCCTTTAGAAGTCTCCTATATGTGGCCATTCTCTTCCAACATCTAGAAACATTATGGTTATCCAAACCAAAAAAGGAACATGTAATTCTTTTCCCATATCTATGTGGAAATTTATCATGCTTTGAAAAATCAAAAGGAAGATGATTAGAACCAGATTTATACCTTTCTTTTTCACCTTTATTTCCTTCATGAGGAGGTGAATCAAATGAAGAAGTGGATCCCTTTGGAACACCATCAATCTCTTCAAGGCTTTCAGAGTTTCCACAACTCTCTGGTTCAAGTGTGTGCTTCCGAACACCTACATCCTGCAAATGATGTTTCAAGCTATTGCATTCCTCCTAAATACAATCTTCACACTCTTGAGGTAGAGGACCTAAAATGAAACTCCTTCTTGGAACTATTTCAATGGCCTTCATGGTAGCTTTGGAACTCTTTCCATAAGACTTTCCATAGCCAAGACCCAAATACTTAGGCCTTTCCTCAACCATTATTGGCTCAAAAATACCTTATGCATGTTTACCCAAGCCTTTTCCTTCATAGCCCATCCTGGACATTAGCTTGGAACCTATGCCTCTGGTATGCTTTTCAAAAGAACCAATATAAGCATTCTTAGAAGAAATTGAAGACAAAAAGGAACTATTTACCTCTTCTTCAAGTTGATACTTGATTAAGGCTTCTTTGGAAGCAAAGAGTTGTGACTCCAACTCATGCATCCTTCTCAAGTTCATATTTGCAATATGAATTTGCCTCTCCATTTCCTGTAATTTGTCAGAAAGCATCTGCTTCTCTTCCTCCACGGAATTCAACTACTCTCTAAGTATGTTGCTCTTCCTTCCATCCTCATACATTTCTCTCACCATATCCATCATGATGAACAAGTCTTGCTTCATGTCTTTATCAAAGACTCTTTTGATGAAGGAGGAATTTGAGAACTCACTTGTAGAAGTTTTCATTATGCCAATGAACAAAAGAACTTGAAACAAGATTAATAAAGAGCTTATTCAAGAAACCTTTTGCAACAAACTTCCTGTGCATCAAGGATTGCTTTGAGTTCCTTTGCGATAAGAAGAATTCTTTCTTGTCCTTCCTGGACTGAGCGAACATTAGCTTCCCCTTCACCTCTGCAAACTCAAACAGTAGTCAGTCTGCAAACAAGCATACAATCAACCTCTGACTGTTTAAAGATATTTCAGACAAGCAATCTTTGCTCTTTCAATCAAGCATTCTGATTTGATATCACCTTGTTGAAGGTGGGGTTAATCAATCTTAAGCTTTGATACCACCTGATCTGAAAATGGGGCACTAAAGGCTTCTTGTGAGCTTGCAAGAACCTCTCCGACTTCCAAAGATTATATATTCCCAAGACAACTATGATTAACCAATGCAGAATTAATAATGTGCTTGACACTAAGGTGTATGCTTATGTTTGTTTTAAAACTTTTTATGTGCTATAAATTGATTTGCTTAAACTGATGTAAAACATATAACAATGGAACAATGCAGCAAATGAACATCACACATAATATAGCAAGTTCAATATGGAGTTCACCAAAAACTCTTGGGCTACATCTCCTTGAGCTCTAGTAAACTAAATTAGGCTCTCTGGGATTATGGAAAGGTCCTTTTACAAGCTCCATGCTCAACTATACTGTATTACACAAAAACAATGGGCTTGGAACACCATCTCATCCTTGGCTCTGAAGCTTTCTAGCTCTGGCTTTGGCTCTCGGCTCTGGCTCTGGCTCTGGCTTTGGCTCTTGGCTCTAGCTCGTGGCTTTGGCTCTTGGCTCTGGCTCTAGCTCTGGCCCTAGCTCTGGCTCTAGCTCTTCGGCTCTAGCTTCTCTAAGCTCTCTCTTTGCCTCTGCGTGCACTAATGGATCACTTGACCTTCAAGTGCCCCTTAACAACCTTCCAGCAGCCCTCAACAATCTCTGCTACTGTCAATTGAGCTTCTTGGTTCACTCAACCTCCAAGTGACTCTCAAAAATCTCTCTGTTGCCTGCTTTTGCTAGCTTATTCCCTCAATAGTGCTCTCTGGCTCCTTTGAGGTACTTTTTTGGCTCTCTGGCTACCCCAGCCATTTCCCTGCATATCATCATCTCTCTGCACCTCTGCAGCTTTGTTGCTCCTTGTCAATTCGACTGGCCATCTAGCTCTATGGCTTCAAAATGCACCATTTCCTATAAAAATTCCTGCTTTCAATGTGGCATGATGATCTGGAGCGCTTACAGAGGTTTTAGAGCTTTTCCTTAGGCAAAACTCGAAATTAGAGAAAATCCATTACACAGAGATTTTCCTGGAAAATACACTACCGGGCATGAATTCTGGATATGAAATTCCATTAAATCGCCCCTAAAAACCCTATCGGGTGTACCATTAGGTAGCATATCACATCACGTATGCATATTGGGCAAAATCCCAAATACACGAGAAATACATTGAAAAACACGTCAAAATGCCTTCTATCAGACTTCAAATATTATCACATCCACTTGAATATCACATCAAGTCTGCCTTTCACTGCTATTGCAATCCCCATCATTGATCTGTGTGACCTCCGATCCAATGGTTGCAATCATTTTCAGGTGGCTTAGGAGTATGGAGGTTACCTTCCTGAAAAGGCAGTTTCTCTCTCTCCTCCACCAGCGACACGTCGACCATTATATGGGATCGAGCGGAACCAACCCAATACTACTTACCGCCTAAGGTCCACCTAAAATCTTGCGTACAGAACTAAAATAATATAGAGCTGTATGTATAAATATTTCAGGTCCGTTTCATTGCTTTGGGTGCATTTCCTTTGTATTTCAGTTTTGTAGTGGAAATGTGCTAATACACAAAAAATCTGAAAATCATGGATTTCAAATTTTATGCAACTGGGCTTATAATTCCCATCGGGTCTAGCCCTGATCGCTAATCGTAATCGCGCTATGTCAATGGCCCTACTATCAGGGTTCACCAATTGCCAATTTCTGATTTAATCTAGACCATTGATTTGATCCCTGACCGGACGGTCCAGATCGCATCGCATATCATTATCACATCGGCCCTTTATGTCGGGGATCGTCGATCTTCCGACCTCCAGTTTAATCCTGATTTTCCATTCCTTTCCTGATCCAATGACTGAGATTGCAGGTCACGATCGCTATCGCATATCGCATTTGAAACGAATTGGGGGTCCTTCCCTTTGGATATGGACTGCACCGACCCGATCCTCCGATCTGATCATCGGCGATTGCATGTCGCATTGCCTGGGTCCTGATATCGCATGTGGGCCTATCTCCAACACGATACATCAGAGATCACTAATTAGGGGTCTCACACCTTCAACCTAAGTCCTTCCCTTTTTCCTTTTTCTAATGTGATTTCCCATATAAGGCCTTTTAGGCCATTTTTAGAAGATTTTTCCTCTTTTTCAAAGGACAAAAGGGAAACTTCTTTTTGCAATAATTTCTGCATCCGAAGTCCATTTTAGCCCATTCAAATTGTAGTAGATTTAGAATGAAACGATATCTACAATGGGGCTATTTCCAAGAGCATCCTTGGACTTTCATTTTCCTCTGTGAGGAACAATTAGACTTAGAAGTCTATCCAAAATCCATTTTGGATTAGTAGGTGAGAGGGATTGCGAGTTACTTCCTTGACCAAATGGTTGATGATGAGTGTGAGAGGACATTCAACCATATACAACTGGTTGCCCTCCTTCTAGCACCTGAAATTTTGATGGTGATGGATCTTCCAACTTTTAGGGGATCACTACGGTATGAAGTGCCAACTAGACCTCACACTATTTGATGTGGGAATCCCATCCGTTATGATGGCTCAACTGCCATTATCTTAAACATTTGCCTCAAATATTTCTTGTCAACACAGGAGAGTGGTCTACTTTGTCTTTGAAGAAGTGAGGTTCACGTGCCTAGTGATTGTAAGTGTCACTTGTGTCAATGGTTCTTTCACCATAGAGGGAGAGGGTGGGAGTGAGTCCAAATTCAGTTAGGAGAAGTCCCAACTCTACTAGGAACACAAAACACAACATGACATGCACAACTTATGATGTAATAGTCCACACAGATGTGGCAGTTAGAACACATAAGGGAAGATAACACGTATAACACCCAACAGATTAGTCCGTGTGAGTGAAATGGTTGTTATAACAAGTTTTATGTGAAAGGTTGGTCTGATGTTTGGGAGAGTAGTCAATGCAGGCGAGACAACGTTAACAACATATACAACACATTTTCATTAACATATATGTATTACAACAAGTTAATTAGTTCAAGTGTTAAACACAGGTTAAAGAAACATGCATTACAAGTGTTCAAGATTAGTCTTACAATAGTTACAATACATGCATGAAAACTTGATGGCTTTTTAGCAGGCTTCTAAATTAAGCAAAAGTTCCAAGACACATCATTACACCATACATCACTAACCCTGTGAACGGGGCATTGGAGTGACTACTTACTCCTCAAACAAAATGTTACAGACTCTCAAGGTTATGTGGGAGGAGATGAGGTGAAAAGTTCTTTGCATGTACAAATGAGGGGGTATTTATAGCCAAGCGTGAAATTGACCCTTGTGGCTGTTCGACTACCCTCATAACTATTTAACTTCCATGACTTTTCGACTTTACATGACTCTTCATACAACAAGTGGGTCTCTTGAACTTCCATGTTACATTACATTGATTTCCAGTATGGCCCACGGTAGAGATGTGGACAACTTGACTCATGACAAGACTCGAAATGACAGTGCTCGTACATTCGTGTTGTTGTTGTTGTGCATGTTGAACTACAATGTTGTTGGTTATGGATGTCCTCATGGTGTGTCACAGTGTCACCTCTACACAGCAACATGCGCAGAGTCTTCGATGGTCATTGGCTTCGCTTGAAGTTGCATTCACACATTGCTCCTTTCTTGTATGTTGGAAGTCTTGACAGGTTTGTCCATTCACAAAAAGTGCATGTTCATCCGTTCATCCATCCGTGAACACATCTTACATGTTTTTTCATCCGTTCGTCTAGAATATACCTTTGCATGATCATCCGTTCATGAGCACATCTCTTCACATGCATTGTTTGTTCGTCCTTTGGTGAACATGTCCTTCTACATGTGCTCCCTTTTTTCATCCCTTCCATCATCGCACCATGTTTGTTTATGTACCTATATTTGCAGTCACTTGTGACGAGACGACATCAAATCTAAAAACCTCCTATTTTATCATCATGTATGATCATTTTGGATATAGGTGACTAGGAGAGGAGATTTGGTTGTGAGCTAGGATGGAGGCTCTGGGCACTGCTAATGAAAGCTATGCAGGAGTCACTGGGTGATGAAGATGGTAAATCTAGATCAACAGTGACTATCCATGGGGTCTGCCTCAGCTGGAGGAAAAGACTGCATAGTTTTTGGGAGGAACAATTGAGGTTGTAGGAAGGTTTGGTAGGCAAAATATGCCAATTTCCAGAACAATCAGGCAACGAGAGCTTGGTAGCAAAAACTATGCAATTCCTTAAATGAAGTAGAAGTTAGTTGTTGGGTCACTGACAGCAAAAATTGTGCAATTCTTAAGGGGAGATGGAAGTTAGCTACCGTGATTTTGGCAACAAAAAATGCGCAATTCCTAGAGGGAACTGGTAGTCAACTGCTGGAGCTTGGCAGCAAAAAATGCGTAATTCATGAGGGGAACTATCAGTCAGCTCGTCGTCTCGTCATCAATTCATGTAAGTGTGTGTTTGCAAGATCAAGTATGCATCTTTTCTTCATTCACACACTCAGTCACTTTGTTGAGGTTCTGATGACCAGATTCCCCTCTAACAGTCAGACCATCACCCTGCCATCGACTTGATTGAATTCTGCCCAGAATAGCGCAAAAGCACCAAGAGATCCATTTCAAGTTGCATTGTCTACAAGCAAATCAATCAACTTCATGGTGGCCAACCAGAGATTTTGACCTGGTACCCACCCTGCAACTAACTCCCCTCAAAAATTGCTTAGAAGCTACAGACCTTACCCGCTCCATTGATAGAGAAAGTTCCATAGATAGGTCAGATAGAAACCCAGTGTCCATCCCTATCTCCCTGATCAAATTGCACAGTTTTTCCAGTCAACCCTCCTGACAGTCGACTAGCTACTCACCCAAAAAATTCACAATTTTCATGAGCATGTCCTATGCTGCTTAGCAGTCCACTCATCTTAGATAGTTCCCCTCATGAATTACCAATTTAAATGAAATTAACTCAATAAACTAAGTGATCTAATTTCCAACTCAATTTAAACTCATACTGGAACCCTAAAATTGAGGGAGAACATATACATGACTTGAGAAAGAATTCCAACTCGAAATTCCTAAGTTAGTTAAGTTAATTAAACTTAATTAACTATTTACAAGTTTCTATGAGAATAGAATTCGATTTTAATTCTCAGTATAATTCAAGGACAAATTAATCCGGAATTTCTTGTTTCCATTTCTCAACAAAAGCAACGTCATAGTAGCAGTAGCAGTAATCCATAAGAGAATTACATCTCATGGGTAGTCAAAAGGGCCAATCATATTTTGATAAAAATATTTTTTTTGATCTTGGTGTTTCCATCAGTGCCAAAGGGAGAGAATGTTGGATATATGTTTTCACTGATGTTAGTAGATGGTAATAGATGCCATAGGTGTTAGTAATATGCATTAGAAGAATAGGTTCTAAGAACAAGAAGAAGAACTAAGGAGCAACATGGATGAGAGGTGTGTAGAGAATTTGGAGCGAGTTCTAGAGTAGTAAGACATGTTAGATACAATTGGAACCCCAATAGATGGAAACAACTAGGAAAATATTTCGAGTGATGCGTGGAAGCTTGACAATGACCTCGTAGATCAAAATATAGAGCTAGTCAAAGTTTGGTGACCTTAAGGTCAAATTTAGCAGAATTAGAAGGTGTTTAGATGAGGTTTTGGTGTGTAACCAAAGTTGGCACAAGTGCTAAACCCAATGGAAAAGCATAGTAGAGTGGAAAAATAAAGGATTGGGCTAACATGGATGGACAAATGCAGTAATGGGGGACATTTCTATTGGGCATTGGTGGAGCCCACCTGATGATAGTACCCCTATGGTATAGTTATGACACATAGGTTTAAGTGTTGGGATGAAAAGAGTGGGATGATCCCAAGTGTTGACACCATCTTGAAATACTTACCTCAGTGGGTCTACACTGAACGATTACAAAGGGCACACAAAGCTTACATGTTGGTAGATAGGGTGTCAAGACACGATAATGGAGAAATGACCAATGAGGATTCGAGTAGGAAGTTCCCACTCTGATAGCTCAGCCTGCTGAGGTCTAGCCCAGAGAGGCTTACGCACAATGATTTTTGTTTAAAAATAAATTATAAAATAAATTTCTCACAAGACCAAGGTCTGGGGACTGTTTCTCTCTCCTTTGGTACATGACAAGTTGCAGCATGTGAATGGTTGAGTGTGACATAAACAATTTTCTAATAGGAGGTGGACACGTGGTAAGTGGATTTGGCATTTTTGGTTGCCCAAAGGGCCTATTCCTGAGTGAAATGTGAACAAACTAGTGGTTGACATGTATCTGAGGTCACATCAACATGACATCATCCCAGTGGTCACAACCTGGAAGACTTAACAAAAGTGTAGAGAGGAAGCACTGGGTAGATGGAGTTTTAGGACATGCAAAAATTAACACATTGGATCAAAAAATAGAGCGACAACCAATCAGATTGAGGTCGGGAGGACCCATAGAACATGTCATCTTGTAGGGATGACCCTAGTGGGTTGTGAAAGGGCACAAGGTGAATGTGTAAGGACATGAAGGACAACGACAACCAATCTCAAAACAGGCGGGCGTCTCGACATGACAACATGGCCTAGACGAGATCACCTAATGGATGCCTTTTTGTATAGTTAAAAGAAATGCACTGGGATAGAAAAGGCTACAATCTTATCACTTGACCCATGGTAATTTCACAAAGAAATAAACTAAGGGAGTGGAAGCTTAAAATAAATAAATTTGGCCCCCAACAGGTAAAAAGAAGCTTAATGCCTAAAGGCCTAGCCAACGGTAGTAGAGACCTAGTCCTATTGCAAAAGAAATAGGTAAAGGGTTGAGAAAAAGGGGCTTAATCAGAAATTTAATGGAACTATCAGCTTGGCAGTGGATTTAGCAGTAAAAGCCAAAGTTATATGCAAATAAAAATTAAAAACGTTATGCGAAAACCTCTAAAAGGCTAGATTAGCTAAAATCAGGGAAATAACTCAATTTAACTGGTATAAAATGATGATCAGGATCAGAGAACATGGTGAACATAGTTAGAGGACTAAAATAAATAGGACAAAGGAAAAAATAATAACACATTCAATAATACAAGAACATAAAAGAAGCCAAAAATATTAAGCTAATTTTCTATATAAGCAACCTTGAATAAATAGGAAAGTGATTTTTTTGCAGAGAAGTGAGATGAGTTTTGGTGTGATCAATTTGGATTGTTGCTAGTGGTTCTTAGTGATCATAGATTGTTGAAGGTGTTGGTGATTAAAGATTTCTGTTAATTTTGAAGGAAAAATTGGTAGTCATTATTTTTATTATGAAAATGGATGAAAGATGAACTAATGAGTGCCAAGCAATTAATAGCTTGAAAACTCAGGGGTTGATTCTCCTTCCAGTGGGTGTTGGTAAAAAATTAGGTTTGTAGCTCCGTTCAGTGGTAGTTGATAAATCATGGAATTGTAGCTTCATGTTGGTTGTAGCTAGAGAATTGTAACAAGAAGTTGTAGCTTGCCTTGAGAATAAATTTAAAAGCAGTTTTGAAGATTTCATTTGTTCTTTGTGTGTTCTATTGATTCATAAAAGTATCACTTTTCATTCTTATTTAACTAATAGCTAAAATTACTCTATAGTGTGCTATTGTTCTTACACAAAGTGAAAGAAAAAATTAGTGGTAAAAATTCCTACAATATTGATTCAACCCCCCTCTCAGTATTGTCTTGGTTTCCAACATTTGGAAGTTTGAATAAATGTCTTTGAAGAATTTTCTCCTCTTTTAGAAAAATAAATCAACAATAAATATCAGCATTTTAGAAGCCAAAAAAATCAAATTCTATCAACAGCGAGCAAATAATGAAGAAGTTGTAGAATTTGCAACATTTTGTGTCACATTTCACATTCTGTAGCCAATGACAAACCTGCAAGTTTTTTCAGATTAGCAAGCATTCACAAGGCATCATGAACCTAAAACAAAAGGAAAGAAATTACATTAGATGTGTGCACATAGAATATTAAGTAAACTTTAATTAAAGAAGAAATAGCTTTATGGGTTTATCAAATGTTTATGATACATCTTTTGAAATGATGGCCTTATTCATAACCTTACCCCATCATTCATTCTCATATATTAATCCATGATGTCAAATCTCTTTCAACACATATAAATCATTTAAAATATCTTGAATTATAATGGTCCTATAAGATTAGATCTATGAAATCAAGGAAATCAGTAAAGGAAGAGTTTTTTTAAAACTAGACCATCGCCTCCACAATCTATTTCACTCCAAACCCTCCTGCTATCAAACCATCAAATTTCTGTATTTGTCCATCCTTTCCTATCAACAAAGGAAATTTAGGGACATGACTTCTCTTTCACAATGGGTGTTATTGTTCGATTTATCCAAATGGCACAAATTTCCTCAATGCCTATCCAAAAGTTAGGGATCAGTTGCATAAGGTAAGGTTGTTGAATTTTTTTGAAAATTTTGATGGTTATTAAGCTCAATTCACCAAAACATTTTCTAGAGCATTTGATGGAGTGGAAGCCGAGATTGGATTATATTAAAAATCACTGAATCCTTTGTAACATAGGAAACAAATCTCCCTAGGTATGGGGAGAGTTGGTTTAAGAATAAAATACTTAAGGACGATCATTGGAAGACTTTCTTACACAACCCAACCATGGATACTTCGGCTTTCAAGGAAGGAATTCTAGTCACAACACTCAAATCCAAATGGAGAATTATGCCATTGGTACTTCAAAAATTTCTCACTTGTGAAGGTATATTTGGAACCCTACTCTTTTACCATGCCGTATTTTTAATACATTTAATTTTGGCTTAGTGGATCCTAACCCAGGTTTAGATTTATGTTTGCCAAACAAATCCGTACACTATTGGCCCTTTCTACATCAATCTGCAGAGCATGGACTGAAGTCTCACCTAAATTAGTATGGAGGGATGTTGTAACCAAGTTTTTGCACCCAGAGATGAGCTTGATGTCATTTTATACCCCTAACGTGCCTTCGTGCAGATTGATAAGCCCTTAAGGCTTATCGATATAACTTCTCTTTATCAACCTATAAGCCTTCGTGGAGGTCTATGACTGTCTTTCGCATACCCTAAACAAGTGAATCAACCACTTACATGCCTCTATAATTACTGTTAGTTCTATATTTACCTAGATCGGCTTAATTGTCTAATAACTTTAACATGCATTAATATATTCTCCATGTAAATAAATATTAGTACTTGCAATCATATAACAATGTAAACCACGCAGAATCACGCATCAATACAGTGTTAAAGCATAAACCCATCATTTATCATAACATAAACGCAATCATTCATAACATAAGTAAATGGACAAAACACAGATATTTCAAGAATAATCTCTTTATTAATGCTTTTGTTCTTCTTACATATTGGAGACTACCCTGCACACTCAAATGCAGGGGTCTGTGCACTCATCTGCAGACTCTACTCTAGGCCTTTGCACACATAGCTATAGATCCTCTCTTCTACTCTAAGACTCTTCGCTCTTCACTTCTTAATGACCCATTACATTCATCAAAAAACTTAAATTAACTGCCTTAGACTCTCTAAGACTCTCCTTTTTATATAATCCCATGGTCCGCGGAGCATGGGTAGATCTACTAAAGCCAACACAACTTACATAAAAGAAGGGAAAATCCATTTATGGAAATTTACTATCTACGCACTACGCGACCATAACTTGTGGAGACTTTACACTTTACACAATAAAAACTTGGGCATTTTTGCCCCAAAGCTTGGGCTTTTGCTCCAAAATTAACCATAGGGGACCCCGTCCCAACAGGCCCCCAACACAAATATCGTGACTCGACCTCGAGTCACTCTGCTGGCGCGAAGATGTTATTGCAGAGACCTCATATCCCAACTTACGCCACTGCTACCTCAACTGCACTATGCGTGGCTGCCTGTTTGATTTGCTCCACTGACTGCTCTGTTGCTGGTCCTGCGATGTCCTCATTAATATTCTGCTGCGTTCTCTCCAACCCTATCAACGTATCCTCAATGGTGGCAAAGATAACATAGGGGTCATCCAACGAAGGTGTTAATCTTGACTTGATGACTGCCTCTTTCTGTTGCACTGCCTCCAACTGTTCAAGAAATTACTTCACCTCATACAGCTTGGCTAATCACTGTGAGATAGCGATGGTAAGCATCGTCACTCCTAATTCATCATACTGTTTCTGCAATTCGTGAGCTTCTATGTTCAACCTTTGCAGGTTAGGATCTTCTTGCAGAGTAGTAACGACCTCCATAGACTACTGAAATAGTGCGGTGCAATCTGCCACCGCAGAATCTACTATTGCGACTACATCCTTTATAGCTGCCTCACACTGTGCTCTGACCTATGGTGGAGTTGAAGGCTGTGACTTCAACTCAAGCTCTGTTATCCATAGGTTTAGTTCAAACTGAACCTTGGCCACTTACATTTTTGCATCGTGTACTCTTGCAGCCAAGTTCCTAATCTTGGCCTCCACCAGCGCTTCTTCTAGTATATGCAGTTCTGGAATGGTTCTGCGTGCTTTGACTACCACTACTGCAGCATGTTTATTCTTCTCTTGAAACTTATTCCATGCTTCTAGCATTGTTGTCTTCTCAAGGAATATCTATTTTTTGTTGACTTTCTGCTCATTGATCAAGCTCAGTGCACACTGCTCCTGGGCCCTGATCTTTGTAATCACACCTGCTTGCAGTGTGTGAAGGAATTCACTGGGGAGCATGACCTAGTTGAGGCCAACATTCCTCAAAGAGCTAAAAATAACCTTGTCAACATCTGCTTCTGAGCTCAGAGCACCATCAAGCAGTGCGACTGCCTAGAGATCCAAGGATCGGACCAACTCTACTGCTTGGGTGGTCCATGGTGCCAAACTAGTTGATGTCGCACTTCTCTTCCCTATACTTGCCTGTAGTCTAGTTGTTTGGATCTGCAACTCACACATACCCATCTGTATGGTGACCAATGCTTGCTTATGCTACTGCTCGAACTGCTACAACATTTCTACTGTCGTGTCTCTTACCTTGTCACCAACATCGTCCAAGTCACCCTCTATCAAGGTGATCAGATCTAGCGATGACTTGGAGGCTTTTTTCTTCTTACGTTGTCCCTCCTTTTCCTCTAAGTTGGTAGGCTCCTCTCTCGTTTCAATGCACGACAAACGATATTGTCCGACATTCAATCTCCCTGGCTTCACAATGACTTCGAAATCATACTCCTGAAACAACAACAACCATCTGCATATTTCCCCCCTAACACAGGCTTGTTGACTAGGTACCTTAATGCAGAATGGTATATATACATCTTAAAGTGTCCACCCAGAATGTAATGCCTGAACTTTTGGAGCACGTATACCATAGCCAACCCTTCGCACTCCGTCATCGAATAGTTATTTTTTGCCTTAGACAACTTCCGGTTCGTGAATACAAGTGGGTGATCTAATTCTCCTTCACCAACCTGTGTTAGTACTGCCCCAACGCAATATATGATGCATCCACATGCACATGGAACTCCTTCTTCCAATCCGGGAAGACTAGGATTGGCGCGGTGACCATCTTCTCCTTTAACACATCCAGGCTCCGTTGACATTCCTCATTCCAACATAATGTAGCATCCTTTTTCAACAAATTTTCCATCGGCACGATAATCTGAGCATAACTCTTGATGAACTTTCGATAATAACCAGTATGACTTAGTGTTGTGCACAAATGTTTAACACTCCTTGGAAACTCCAAATTAATTATGAGTGTGATCTTAGTAGGGTCCACCATTAATCTGTGTCTACACACTACATGACCTAACAAGATTGCAAAAGGGATGCAAAATAAACACGTCTTCAAGTTTAACGCGATCTGATACCTCTGACACATGCCTAGCATCAAGCACAAACTAGCTACACGGAACTTTACCAACCCAAACATTGTCCAATTGTTAAAGAATACCTCCAAAAACTTGTGGATGAAATCTTTGAATGCCACAATGACTATGCGGGAAAAGATTGCGCCGCATTCTTAAGTCCAAAATGCATTACCATACATTGGAAGCATCCCCACTTGGTTGCAAAGGTAGTCTTACTCTTGTCTTTAGGTGTGATCTTTATCTGATGGTATCTAGAGAACCCATCAGTAAATGAATATGCTTCCTAACTGGCAACATTATCCAATACCTTGTCTTTTGATGGAGTTGGAAAGGGATCATGAATGCAAGCATCATTGAATTTCCTCAGATATATGTAGATCCTCATCTCATCCTTCTGCTTCTTTTCTTGACCTACCATAAGACTTACCCAATCAGGCCCCTCCACTGGTTCAATAATACCTACTGCCAACATCTTGTCCAGCTCCAAGCGAACATTTTCCTTGTACTTAGGATTAAGGCGATATGACCTCTACTTCACAGGCTTCACGTCTGGTTTCAACATTATTTTTATCACACCTAAATCACCTATTATTCCCTTCAAGTATGAAAAATTTGTAGGGAACACATCCTGGTACTCACAGAGCAACTCGACAACCTTATCCATCGTAGCATCATCCCAGTAGTCCCCTATCTTTGCAAACTTCAACTATGCCTCTGTTCCAATGTTCACTTGTCTAGTTTTTAGTGGCTTGTGATATCTAGATTCTCTATTTGCGGCCCCTCAACTTTGCGGTGACCTTTTGTCTCTAAGATATTAATGTTCCTTGGATCCTCCTCTTCTTCCAGCAGTCACATTCTAGCACTCCAGTGCATGGCGCAGTTGGGTGGTCCATTCTAGTTGAATCAAATCCATGGGATCCTACGAGATTCTAAAGATCGCTGCCTTGACCTCCTGTAGCACCTCATAAATGCACTTGAATCCATCCTCAAAGCTGAATGTCATCAAGAATCCTTGTCTCAAAATATCCCATTCATGCATGCAATGGCAGATATCTGTCTCCAAGTACCAATTCATTGCTATTACATGCAAAGTGTGATAGAACAGATTCACCCATTCTGGTTGTAGTTTTGCTACATAAGCATCAGTCCATTTTTCTAAGTGATCACGTGGATCACTACTCCCATCAGATTTCTCTACCAAGAGCACCTTTGGGCAACCAACCTACACCCTCATCATTCTTCTGTATTCTTGCCATCCATCAAAATTGTCTTTATGCGTACCCCACCATCTTGCAGGAGTAGCACGCAACACCAAGTCCAAGGCTTGGAAGCAATGTTTCTCTAGCACCTCCCTTTCAAACGCATCCCAAAATTTATCAGCATCAGTTAAAAAATCATAATAAGGCAGATTTCTTACCTCCGATGATACACAACGTAGTGATTTAGTCATCACGTTACAGCACAACGTAAACACTTCATGCAATCGATTCTTCCAATGTTCCAATTCCTCATCTGAATCTAATGTACATGAGCTTTCGTGGTCCCATTCAATATTTCCATCAGCTGTCGGATCCACCCAATCTTGATCTCACGTTGTTATTTTGTAGTTTTTGTCCAAATCATCGTCACTTTCATAATCGTGAACTGGTTCAGTATAGTGCAGTCCTTCTGCAGGGCACAAAGGTACTACCACATAGAGGGATTTTATATCAAATGACATCATCTGCTTCTTCATATTGATCACCCCATTCATGTCGATAGCCCAATCGATCCCAAGGAGCACGGGGTAGGGATTGTTGTCATCGACAATCTCTAACACTTCGAAATCAGCCAATATTCTCCCGCCTTCAATATCTACTGTGACTAGGGATAATATTTTTCTGATTCGCCATCCTCGATTGAATTGGAGAACAAGTCAGGTAAATCCAAAGTTGCGATAAACAGTAACTGACGGTTCGAATCTCAAAAACTTGGGGTCATAAGACCAGCCCCAGGAGGAGGATATCTAGGATAACTTGGAATCGAATTGGCATTTGGGATATTATATCCTCCTAGAAAACTAGGATTAACTGAACCATACTGGCGTTGTTGAGGTTGTTGATAAGTATACCTAGGGTACGACTGATACTGATAAGCCGGGCTCTGCACAACAGGACCGAATTTGTACTATCCCTGGTACGGTTGATAAGTAAATTGAGGTTGACTTGTGACAACCATACTAGGCCCAGGTTGTCCTACAGGCATTGAAACCGAAGTCTGGATTGTAGGTCCAGACTGAGATAAAGAGGATTGAGGAGTTGATACAGGAACAGTAGAAACTGGAGCTGTTGATACTCCAGAAATAGGTGGGGTGGATTGAACAGAGACCGTAGTAGTTGCAACAGACGTTTGGGGCGGCTGTTGAACTTCCCCAGGTGTAGAAGTTTGAGTAGTAGGCTAGACAGGTTGCTGAGGTGAACCAGAAACCAAAGGATGTCCAGATTCAGATGACAACTGCACATTGGGTTGTGAAGTCTGTTGATCCCACACCACGTTCATTCTGGGGTATGGACCCATAGCAGGTTGAGCATATTGAGGACCAAAACCAGGTTGAGTGTAAGGTTGATAATTATACGGTACATTTTCTGTTCCTTGAACAAATGATTGACCTGAAGGTGGTTGGAAACCTTGAGGTTGGTATTGACCTTGAGGTTGGTACTGACCTTGCAGTTGGTACTGACCTTGAGGCTAGTACTGACCTTGAGGCATATATTGAAACTGAGGTTGACCTTGAGGTACATATTGATACTGGGGTTGACCTTGAGGAAAATACTGCCTCGTAGGGATGTACTGTCCTTGAGGTTGCCCCCCAGGGGGTAATGGACCGCCTTGAGGTTGCCCCCTAGGCGGTATTTGAGTACCTTGCAGTTGCCCACGAGGTGGTATTGAACTACCTTGGGGTTGTGGGTTAGGAGTAGTACCAGACATCATAAGAATCTCTTTGACACTTAACGGTTTAGTTCTGCTATTACCAGGAGATACTAAATATTTGATGGGTTGAGGAGATGCTCCTGAAAATGTACCAAATAAAGACTGATACCCAGAAGGAATAGAAGGACCGCCATGTAAAAAATTTTCTGGTGTCTGAGAAGACAAGGATGACTGTCTCGACATATTCAAAGGAGGATAATAACCTCTGGGTGTTGGATGGAAAGGAAATCGAGGTGGTGAAGACGCGAGACCTGGATTTTCTAAAAAGTTGGTCGACGAAATATACCAAGTGTCACCTCTAATGGGACTGTAGAAAATGGATTCACGCTCCCTAATTTCGATAGCTGGTTGATTTTCGGGGAGGTTTATACTTTTGTCGGGACTTACAAGCTCTCCTATGGAAATGAGTCCAGAAGGAAGATTTTGGGTAATGATACTTTCTACCCTGGGTGAACCAGGACCACTAGAAACAGGAGAAGCAAATCCCGAAGATGGAGTAGCAACAGGTTCAGTTTTAGGTTCAGAGATTTCAGGTTCAAAGATTTCAGGTTCTTCGGCTAATGAACTAGTAGGAGTAATACTACCAGTAACTTTGGAAAATGAAATCGGTTCAAAAATATGTTCTGTTGCTTGAACTAGATAATCAGGATGTATGATTAACGAAGACTCTCTGGCCTTTGGTGACCCAACTCTACTTTCACTAGGTGTGACAAGAGCTCGCAACAATTCAAGTTGACTTGGTGTAAATTCGGGAGGCTGCCCCCGAAGTCAACGGGATTGTCTCGGTAATTCAGCCATGATGAATTATTTAATTACTTCACACGAAAACAAAGAAAATCTCAAGAAAACCACCTAAAGTCTCTAAAGAACCAAACAATTTGATGCACACGCCTAATAAATCTAGGAGATCAAACCACACACAAACAATATATTTCCAGATCGAAAACACTAGTTGGTGATGAAATCCAACGTCGCAGAATTCAATACAGAAATGGCGGTTGGAACAGTTACCCCGACAACCTGCTTAATGAAATAGACTGGCACAAGTTTCTCCACTATAACCATCTCAAGTGAAGATAAACCCCCCAAAGAGTCCAAGTGAGTCTAGTCGACGTCTGCTCCAGGTACAGTGGGTTCTTCCCTCCGCCGTCACCTAGGAAAGAATCCTATAGATTATGGCCACTAAGGTTACCAACGGAAACAAATATACCTGGGGGAATAGTCTACGATCCGATACGAACGCAAGGGCAGAGTAACAAGCTCAATGCCCTTGAAGGCTCCTTGACATAATCCAAGGTTTACCAACAAGTGACCCCAGGCTCCTCGACAATGGTCAATTCGAGGTTTACCGTGTTTAATACATGAATATCTTCTATCGTTCCCAATGAGGAAGGATTGATTCCCACACTGGTTCAGATATGATCTCGTGCTTCTCCTTTAAGAGGAGCTTTCCCAGAGCATAGATGTAACAATTAGAATTTCTCCCTACCGCAAGATTGACTACTTGTTTGTTTAAACTATCTTGGAGAGTTAATTACTCCCTACTCCAAGATACTAGCCTAATCTATGTTGGTGAAAAGAGCCCTAGAAAATAAAAATATTGCTAGATGGATTTTAATTAAGCGTTAATTTTATTGGCTGTTTCTTAAGTGAATAGGTGCGGAGATGAAACTTTATGGTGTGAAGACTCGACTCCAAAACACTAAAAAATGCACCTAAGATGATAAACAATTCCTTTTATTTTCAATGAATTTTTAGATAAGGAAGAGTTGAAAATGCAATGCTTTGAAAATCAAATCTTTCGCTTAACATACAATTGAAAGGAAATTTTTTTGTCTTTTTCAAGGAACTTCAAAAATGAGACTACTAATCATGCTCACGGAAAATCCCTTTGCTTTTCATCAATCAAAAACTACAAGAACAAACAATTCTTTCAATAGAGCTTTTAAGATTTTTGAGAAAACTCTAAAAACTATTGAAAACAATTTTTTCAACAAGCTTCTATAATTTCTATGAAACACTCAAAACTATAATCTAATCTTGAGATCTAAACAAAATGGATTGAAAAGAAACTTGAAATGTTTTTGAGGATGCTTAACTTAGTTTTTCATCTAATTAAGGATCAATTTGTTCAGATCAACAAACTAATAAAAAACACCCAATTATGTTTTAATAAAAAGTGAAATTCGAAATTTTCAATCAAGTTTAATCAAAGTTTTGCAAAAGAGAAAAATGGGATCTAGCTCTCTTTAAGGATAGATTTCATAAACTAGTCAAACTCAGCAAGAAGACCAGAGATACTAGGGTGATCTAAGGCTCTAAGGCTTCCGATCTCTGAGCTATTACGAAAACCAAGCAAAAATCAATCCAACAGGAAAAACTTCTAGAAAAACACTTCAAACGAGAATGCCAATGAAAACTAACTCACAAGGAACTTTTGTCAAGAGAAGTGCAGATCTGGGCATAAACTAATAGCTATGGACAAAAACTAGACCTAACTGGGCGGAAGGATCTTAGGTTTTTCAAACTTTTGACAGGGTCCGCAGGCTCCCAGTAGAACCAGGTGCGGTACCGCTCTGTGTTTTACTGTAACAGTGTGGACAGGTCCGTGCTGTACCTAATACAGAAGGTCCGGTCCTCTTCCAAAAAGCCGAAAAATAAAAATCAAACCAAGATTTAACAAGTACCCAATCCCACACACATCAAGGCAAAATCAGAAACCAAAACTCAAGTTTCTCAAGTCAAAGCAAAGACAAATTAAAAACCAAAACCATTCCCTAGTAGAGTCGCCAATTTTTTGGGTGGATAAATCGTTCTTGCGGACAAGATCGATCTCCCTAGTATCAAATGATATCTAGCAACAAGCAGTACAAGCAAATCTACTTTTCTCTAAACATGTTTCAATTCATAAATGAAAACTAAGAGGTGTAATAGACCCTACCTCAGTCCAATGCTTGTTTGTGGCAGCTTTGTTCCAATAGCTTCAAGCAGTTCCGTTTTAATAACCTGCATACACAAACAAACACACATCAAAGAACACCTGCATAGACAATATAATAAAACATGTTCATTATGAATATCAAGGAGCTCATAAAATAAACCATTAGAGATATTTCATTGAGAAAAATAAACTTGATTGTATTAACTTTATGAATAAAAGAACCTTACAACCTTTGCCTTGATGTTGCACAAGCTCTTTCCAGGGTCCAACAGGAATCTCCTCTACTTTGACAAGCCTCACTCACTTCCCAAATGAAATGAAAGGTATGTAATCTCTCCTCTCACAAGCTCGAAAAGGAACTCTAATTTCTAGCAGCATTTACCCTCAATAATCTTCAGCTTTCAACCTCTCCTACAACCAGCCCAATGCCTGAATTTATAGTGCAAATGGAGGTAGTTGCAGGTCCACCATTGAAGGGATAAGTTCCTCCTTCAATGGGATAAGCACCTCATATCATGGAGTTAGGTCCCTTAGTTATGGAATGGATGAACCAAGGTGGAGCGGACTTGCCAGCATAATATTCCTTCTAGAAGCATCCAGAAGTGACCCAAGGTGAGTTTTTAAGAGTGAACTCACGCATTTTTAACTTTTACAAGGGTTCGCACCCATCACTTAAGAGACAGAGTGGTCAGGTTCACAAGGGACATGACCATTGAGTGCGGTACCGCAGGTAATGCTAGGAGAAAGTGCGAAACTAGGATTTAAGATATTTTTAAGGTCTTTCTACTATTTTCAAGGCTTGACATGAAGAGCTGAGGCTTAAGACTTGCAAAGGAGGTATGTATGAGTGGTGATGGACTCACACAAACTATAGAAAGTCATGGTGACACTTTTTTGTGTAACAGATTGTCCCCTAAAGTGCAAAGTCTGTAATAGATGAGGATAATTTTTTATCATCTAAGAAGAGTGAAGGACTTTATCATTTCAAGGATCTTCTTGTGGATACCCCGGTCGAAACCTGTAAAAAACATTCAACACAAAATATATATATGTGAAAATATCATCATTGAGGTAGGCATTCCCATACTCAGATCAAAACTGACTAAGAACTATCTAAAACTGTTCTGATACAAGAATTATTTTGTATTACATCACAAGTAGAGACATATGGACACAGTATGGGCGCAACCATTTGTTTATGAATAGTCCACTATATAATGATAACAAAATTCCTCACAGCCTGGATGGTGGAAACTAGATCCAGGGTCTTCATTTCTACTTCCCGAACTAGTACGATTCCATCCATGTGAATGAATGTGTCGAAGTCGAACATGGTAGAAACCACTTGATTACCAGTCAATGATGTAAACTGTTAACAAGTGTGAGAGGAACCACCAGTAATTTCAATGGCCCTCAAAGTACTCAGTACAATCCATGAAATGTGAAAGAATGAGTCGATGTCGAATACGTCACATAATCCTTTGATCGAAGGTCAATGCTGCAACCTGTCGTCAAAGGCGAGAAACCTGCCATTGAGGCATGCAGATTCCAAGGTACTGATGATTTCTAGATCATCTTTCTAGATAATGAGTTGAAGTCTATAGAAAGTGATCCGTCATAGGCAAGCCCATAACACGAAATCATAGATCAAGTCTGAAGAAATATATTTGGCAAGGAATAACTCAGGGATGGTCAATGATGGATGATAGATATTTTGCAAGTGAATGGTTTATTTGCACAGACCACTTGAACACATAATGACATGATAGATGGCTTGGTGACAATTGACCCAAAGCTAATACCCAGAAACCGGCTGAAGACTTTCAATATGGCTTGATTAACTGTTAAGTAAAGGATTTCCCAACCCAAGTGAATAAAAGTGCCGTGTTCAAGAGTGATGGAAACTTTTTTTAAACACAACGTACAACAAACAGGTTCATTTTTCTCTTCTTCCCCCACCATTTCTAGCAAGTACCTCTTTATTTTTGACAAGCTTGAGGAGGATAAAATTTGCTTGGTTATAAGCTCATCCTTCAGATGAGTCCAACTTAGTTTAGATTCGAACCCTAAGAAGGAGTGGTTCGTTCCTGTTTGTAATTGAACATGTCCTTTACTATTAAATTTTAATGAGTCCAGTATAGGAGAAACTCGGTGTTTTTCAATTTTAGGGAGTCAGAAGAAAAACTTAAGAAAACTCCATGGTTGTCCTTTTTCATAAATTTGTGTCTCCCAAGCCCGAAAAAGTATAAAATAATACTTGAGAGAATTTCTTGACCATTACGATCAAGGAGTACTTTTCATAATTAATGCCTTCAATCTGAAAAAGTAAAAAAGCGATTGAAAAAAAGTCGTTTATTACCAATATCGAACTCGAAATGACAAAAGTCCGACAATATTTTCATGTTTATACAGTCAGAAAAGAGTTGTAAGTGGACCGTCTTTTTAATTCCATTTTAACGAGTCTAAAAATAAAAACTCGACAATCTTTTCATATTTTACGAGTCAGAAAAGAGCTTAAAGAGGACTCCTATGTGTTTTTGTTGAAAATGACCAATTCTCCCTGGACACCCGATATTCTGCATAAAAAATGTAAACATTACTCATATCTGTTTAAAAATTAATAAAAATGTACCAAAAGTGACCTTTTCAAAGTGAAAAATAAATAAATTAAAAATTTATTTATTCGAAAAATCTTATAAAAAGGGCTTTTACAAGTTCATTTTCACTGTTTGGCTTTGTAGTAAAAAGTAAGAGATTTTGGTAAGAAAACTTCTTGTGAAGATTGCAGAAAATCTGTCCACTGGAATCAAGAACTGTCTTCTCCAGGTAATCCACATCGTCCCTGACTTGCATTTCATCTGTTTGAAATTTTGTTTTAGGCTTTAAAAATTGATTTTTAGAAGGAAATTTGGGCAAAAAATCGCCCGCGGCGGTTGTGCAGGTGCGCCATGTGGCCCCTGCACACCTCGATTTTTCGGTGCACAGGGAAAAGTCGGGGTGCCTTACCTGTTCTTAAGGAAAAGTACGCAACTACGCACTGTCTCTAAAAGAATGGGTGTGAACCCCATGGAACACGGATTTAAAACCCTAATTTCTTCATTTTTGCCCCACAAGTTTCAGATTGAAATGTTCTAAACCACCTATTTTGCAATGCAGATAGACAAGATGCTTATTTGGCGGGAAAGAGAACACGAAGATGTGGATCAAGCCGCATTACTCCATCCACCTTCATTACAGGCATTGAGAGCATGCGTGTTATTTAAATTTTGGGCCATACCTGGCATGAGGGCACAGGTAGACTTTCTACAATGGCTGGTAGACAGGTGGAGCATGCAGGGCTAGTGTTTCATCATTGGAGGACATCGGCTCGAAATTGAGCCAGAGGACATTTATTTTCTGACTGGTTTTCCAAAGAGAGGCAAAGGATTATCTCTATTCGGATGTAGGCCAGGTGGTCAGTCTGTCACTAGTTTCCGACTAGAGTTTTGCAATGTCCAAACTGCGGACAAACGGATAGATGTGAAGACCATCACCCATCCTGAACTTAAAGTGATCGCATTTACCATCACCAGACTGTGTGGAAGCATAGCATTGCATTTAGCTATGGGTTCCCAGATGCGCATGGCAGTAGACTGCTTTCGAGGCACTATCTTCAACTGGTGTGATGCTGTGTTGGCCAATGTGAAAGGCCAACTGAATAGGGAAAAGAATGGAAAACTAAAGAAATTCGGATATGGTTACTTAGTTGTGAGCTTTTCCCTAGAGAGGGTACCTATGCTGGTTCCACAGCAGCTTACCATTGAGGCTGGACTTCCCCGAGATCCCAGGATTATGTGCTGGGTTGCAGTCATGGCCCGCCATCCTGAGGAGGGCACTGAGGTCGTTTGATTCTCACCTGAGTATTTTCGTTGGTTAGAGAACCAAATCTTTGTGATTTAGGATTTTCCAAATGCTGGGATGGATTATCGTGGTGATCCAGACATGGCTCTTCCACCAAGAGAAAAATGGGATGATACAGGTAAAATTCTTTTCAACATTTTTTAAATTATATATATATATTTTTTTTCGTTTTTTAAATCGTCCAAAAACTGATAGTAAAAAGTTTTTAAATGCAGATGTGGGTCCACGAAGACCAGCCACTCTTCAGCCTTATGATAGAAGACAACCAGCTACCACAGCACCGGCCCCACAGGACCAATCAGTAGAGACCTTGGTCGAATTGGAGAGTCATCTAGAGCGCTTGATAGCAGATATTCCAGAGACCAGCATAGATGACATTCCTCTTAGGCTATAGCACTATGTGATTGGGGTCCTAGGACCTTTTAGGAGTGGAGTCCCAGGACCTTTTAGGAGGTTCCTTTGTAGGGTGGCCCGAGCAGTGGTGTCTTATCGCGATCATCACCAGTGATAGGATGATCGCCTTGTAGACTCATTTTTGGACTTTTTTGTGCTATCATTTTTGCCAATCATAAGGTGTTTTTTAACCTATGATCGAAGACGATGTATATTTTGACACACTTCTATGCTATGCTATATCACTATTATTGGTTATCTTGCAAAACATGTTATGGGATGTTTTTTTTTTAATTTATTGTTTGATTTAATGCAAATTTCTATTTAACATTCGATAAGAAACTACATCTGCTAATGTATTTAAATATCTTGGAATGTGCTGATATTCGATGTAATCAAATTCTCGCTCCAAGAGATGGACTCTAAAAAATAATTGCAATAACATTGGATTTCTAATGGCATAAACTCTATTAAGCTGTAATACAACGAGTTCCGAATCTAACATAACAATCAAACTCCGAATTCCAAATGAAATGGATTCAGATAATAACTCAATCACTGCACTGTATTCTGCAATTTTGTTCATTGTTTGACCAAGGCTTACCCCATGCATAAATACTAACTCGTCAGAGGGTGACTAGATAACCCAAGCTGCGGAAGAGATGTTCCATGTACTACGAAAAGCGCCACCAGCAAAACTGATGTATGTTTGGAGAGGCGTCGACATCTGCAATATCAAGAGTAAAATCAAGATAAGCAGGAATAATGATGAAAAACACTCTCTAAAGTAAAGCACGCATTCCTAATCTAAAAATACACCAAACTTAGAAAGAAACTAGTCTAAAAATCTCCACACTAATCTTTTAAGCATAATATCGCTTTAAATAAAGCACATTCCTAGGTTTACCTAAAGAGACACCGTCAAAATCTTCTAATTCATAGGTCCATTTTGGTAGCTTTCGCTTAACAATATACGGACCATGCCACATGGGTACAAATTTGCCAGTGCCTAGCTTATCATTTGCTTGATCGTAAAGTAAGACTAAGTCTCCTTCCAAAAAATTGTGGGGTGTAACATTCCGATCATACTGAGCTTTAATTCTTTTGGCATGAGTTTCGATAGCTAATGCAGCATCACGTCGATTCTCATCTAATTGAGCTAAGTATAATAAATTTTTTTCCTCTTCGAAATTGGTTGGTAATAATTGTACGACAATTTGTAATGACGGGATTTCGCATTCAATGGGTAGTACTGCCTCTAAACCGTAAACCAGTTGAAAGGGAGTAAAACCTGTTGATGTTTTGACTGAGGTTTGGTATGCCCAAAGCACTGAAAATAACATGTTATGCCAATTCAACCTATGAATCCCAATGATTCGTTGGATCATAGTGACCAGAACTTTGTTGATTGCTTCAACCAGACCATTTTCCTGTGGGTATTATGGAGTGGAACTATCGTGACGCAGGCCAAGCTGATCTGTAAGTTCAGTCATCAGGATGTTTCGAAAATGACTCCCATGGTCAGTGATAATCGCTTGAGGAACACCAAACCTAGTAATTATGTGATTGAAAACGAAAATCGCAGCAATTTTTCCGTCTGCCGAAAATGTAGGCATCACCTTAGCCCAATTGGTAAAATAATCTACCGCAAGGATGATATATGCATGCCCCTCGGTCGAGTGAGGGTTACATGTAATAAAATCGATACCCCATTTTGCGAATGAACCGGCGGCAATTATAGGGTGGAGAGGAGCAGGTGGAGTGCGCATCTTACGATAAAAAATTTGGCAATTGTGGCATTTCCAGACTGCAACAATACAATCTTTGAATAAGGACGACCAGAAATAGCCAGCACACAAGATCTTTTGGGCTGTGGCATACCCAGACATATGACAGCCACACGCTCCAGAATGACAGTCATTAGGAACCTTTTTAGCCTCGTCATGAGATAAACAACATCGAAAAATAGAATCCACCCCACGATGATAAAGAGTATCTCCAATAATAGTGTAAGCTTGGGATTGGAAACGTATTTTCCAGCGCTGAAATCTTTGAACATCTTGTACTACTGCCAAGGTTAGTTTCTCCACATGTGAATATTTTAACTCAGTCGGAGTTAGAGTCCGACTAAGATAATAGATCACATGTTCACTCTCAAATTCATCCTGTTGAACTAAGACCATCCCAATGGTGGAATGGGAAGCGGCGAGGTACAAGAAGTAATCCTAGGTGTAGTTGGGAGGATGGAATAACGGCACATGTTTCAACGCGTGTTTAAGTGCATCGAAATATTTATTAGCTATCTCATCCAAAAATAATGGAGTGTTCTATTTCAACAACCGAGTTAAACCTTTTGTAATCTCGGCGTAGTTAGGAATGAAACGATGGAAAAAGTTTGTTTTCCCTTGCAAACTTTGGAGTAGGCGAAGAGTCGAAGGAGGTGGTAGTTTGACAATGGCTTCGACCTTCGAAGGATCGACGCGAATGCTGGCTTTTGAAACAACAAATCCCAGTAAATGACTTGTTTCTATACAGAAAACACATTTGTGGGGATTCAGCCTAATCCGATAATGCATACATCTCATAAAAATTGCTCGTAAATGAGTGAGATGGTTGGCTCGATGTAAAGAATGAGCAGGTAAATCATCGAGATAAGGCTGCACAATGTGCTTGATGTCATGAAACACATAAGACATAGCCCTTTGAAAAGTTGTGCCGACATTCTTCAATCCAATAGGTAACTTGCAATAAGAAAAGGTCCCCCATGGACAAATGAATGTCATTTTTGGTTGATCGGCAAGTAGAATGTTAATTTGATTGTAACCAGAAAAGCCATCCATAAAGGAGAAAATTTCACTACCGGCACAATCATCGATAATTTGATCGATATAGGGTGTTGGATAATTGTCCTTGGGACAAGCACGATTAATATCCCTATAGTCAATACATATTCTTATTGTCCCTTGCTTTTTAGTAACCGAAACAATATTCGATACCCAATCTGTTAAAGGAATTGGATAAATGAAACCCACTTTAAGTAATTTCTCAACTTCTGTTTTGATGACAGCAACTTTTCATGGGTGTATCTGACGCAAACGTTGCCGGACAAGTTTAGCATCCAGGTAAGTTTTGATCTCATGAGCAACAATTGAAGGATCAATTCCTGGCATTTCCTCATAGGACTAGGCAAACATGTCATGGAATTCTTGAAATAGGGCTTTATATGTTTTGACTTCAGTGTCCGTACAAGAAGCACCTATGTGAATGTTTTCAACAATCCCAGGTTTGACTAAAATGTCGATAGGAACCGTTCGAGAAATATTTGCTAAATTGTATTCAGAATCAGGATGTTTCAATGGATTCTGCGGTCCTGGGACATATTCAGCAGTAAAAATAGATGAAAAATCATTCTCAAAATGATCAATCTCAAGTAAAAACGAAGATCGATGATGAAGATCTTCCCATGGTAACTCATCAACAGACAAAAGTTCTCGAATTTTCTCATCGGTGTGAACAGTTTCAGAAAAGGCTGTTGAATCTGAGGTTGAGATTGAAAGTGATTCTCCATGGATCACATTCACTAGATCAAGATTGGTTGAACTTGAATCGGAAAACGACTATACAGCCTGATAAGCAACTTCAAAGGGACTCAAAGGCATGGCATCACCAAAAGTGTCCACCTAGGAATCAGATGGAACGAACCAAGGATCGTCAAGAACAATGGATTCTGACGAAATCATATGAATAGTCGTGAAAGGAGATGGTACGTTGGGAGGAGGAAATGAAAAATTTCTGAGTAAACTAGAATCTTTAACTAATCCTACCCCAACATCCTTATAATGGATAGCGATTTTACCAACATGTTGAATACTCTCAGCGGAGGATGGATCGGATGAAAAGTAAGTTAACTAATCTATTGTAACAATCTTTCCATTATGTGGAAACTTAATAAGCCGAAAGACCGATGAAACAACATCAGTCATCGCGTAAGACCAGCTACAACCTAAAAGAAGGTTGTAATCCAGAGGGGCATCAACCACTTCCACATCTAGATTAACAGTTTTTCCTTCAACCCCTATAGGTAATTCCTGTAAAAAGCCATAAGGATTAAACCCTCAGCCATCAAAGGCCTTCAGAATCGTCCGGGATTGATTAAGTGTAGGAGAACCAAGGGCCTTCCAACATTGTATCGGCATAATACACGTTGAAGCTCCCTCATCAATCACAGTCCTAAAGCAAGGTCTGTTTTTTAATAACATTGGAATCTAGAAAGCCATTTGATGAGGTAAATGAGGTGTACTATTTTCTAAATCGAAGACTATGAGGTTTGAGTCCTAAAGATCAACAACTCCTATAGCCAACAATAGCAATTTACATTGTGCTGGACAAGATTGCAGCACCTCCAAAGCCAACATTGTTGAAGGTGAAACAACTAAATCTTCAACAATGTTATAGTTCTGAGCAGCTCTCGCATGTGGATTGAAAGCTAACTTTTGAAGTATACCTTTAGCAGGCGGTTTGATTACTAAGTTTGGATTAGGTTTCTCGATCTATAGCGGATCGAAACCAGACAGAGCTGAGGTTGATGGGTTGGAATTAGAAGATTCTGCTTCCTTACCACCAATAGGACTCTTGCTTCCATAATATTCTGATCGTGTCGCAATCCTTACATGGGACATCATCATTATGGGCTCTTCCGAGGCATTAGAGGAAGAACCTATCATCTTACTGTCTTGACTCGGAAAATGATCCTTCAAAACAGCAGGTGTTTGAGAACCTTTGACGATTTTCGCAACCTCAGCACGATGTGGACAATCTCTTGTAAAATGCTCCTCATCGCAGATGAGACAAGGATAGAGAGGTTTACGTTTTTCGTCAGTAGATTCATGTTTATCTGATTTCTCTTTCTAGTTTTGCTTATTCTTTTTCTTGCCTTTCCTCTTACCGCTAGATTTTGATTTGGCCATAGATGATTCTATGACATGGACATTGGTAGAAATTTCAGTTGAAGACTCTCCCTTCGAGGAATCTGGTAAAGTTATAATAGGAGAATAATTCTTGGAGGATTTCTTCTTACTTTTGGTATTAACAGTACCAATCATATCGTCAGCAACATGAGACCCTGAGGGAGGTGCAGTTATTTTATTTTGCTTTGGAAGGTCGGGGATTTTCTCGTGTAAAGTACTTGACTGCATATAAACTAAGTCAAGATACTGAGCTTGAGCAATTACTTTCTCCTCAATAACTAATCCTACCTTGGCTACATCTTCAGTTATTTTAGGTAATAACGATTTTACAAACCATTCTGCCAAAATTTGGTCCGAGATAAAAACTTTCACTAAACGATGTCGACATCGCCATTCATGAATATGGTCTGTAATATATGTGGACGTCGACTATTTTAATGAAGTTAATAATTTCATTCCATTGTCATATCGGACTGGCAGCTGAAAATGAGTAAGGAAGGAAGTGGCTAACTGACTAAAATTGTAAAAAGAGTCTCATGGCAACTCAATGTACCACTTGGCTGCAAGGCCAATCAAAGTGCGTTGAAAAGATGAAGACAAATTGAATCATCTATAATGGAATTCGATGCACACCAGAGATGGTAAGTCATCACATGATTTGACGGATCTTCTCCTGACTTCCCCTCAAACTTTGGTACATCACTGGGAAACTTATTTGGCATTAGCGACCAAAACATAAGATAATTAATGGGATCATTCATAAGGCGCAACAAGTCAGGTAAATCCAAAGTTGCTATAAACGGTAACTAACGGTTCGGATCCCAAAAACTTGGGGTCATAAGACCAACCCCACGAGGAAGATATCCAAGATAACTTGGAATCGGATTGGCATTTGGGATATTATATCCGCCTGGAAAACCAAGATTAACTGGCCATACTGGGGTTATTGAGGTTGTTGATAAGTATACCCAAGGTACGATTGATACTGATAAGCTGAGCTCGGCACAACAGGACCGAATTGGTACTGTCCTTGGTACGGTTGATAAGTAAATTGAGTTTGATGTGTGACAACCGTACTAGGCCTAGGTTGTCCTACAGGCATTGAAACCGAAGTATGGATTGTAGGTCCGGACTGAGGTAAAGAGGCCTGAGGAGTTGATACAGGGACAATAGAAACTGGAGTTGTTGATACTCCAGAAATAGGTGGGGTGGATTGAACAGAGGCCACGGTAGTTGCAGCAGATGTTTGGGGTGGAGTTCGAGGTGCACTAGGCCCAGGCTGATGAACTACCCCATGTGTAGAAGTTTGAGTAGTAGGCTAGACAAGTTGCTGGGGTGAACCAGAAACCAAAGGCTATCTAGATTGAGATGACAACTGCACACTGGGTTGTGAAGTCTGTTGATCCCACACCACGTTCATTCTGGGGTATGGACCCATAACAGGTTGAGCATATTGAGGACCAAAACCAGGTTGAGTGTAAGGTTGATAATTATATGGTACATTTCCCGTTCCTTGAACAAATGATTGACCTGAAGGTGGTTGGAAACCTTGAGGTTGGTATTGACCTTGAGGTTGGTACTGATCTTGTAGTTGGTACTGACCTTGAGGCTGGTATTGACCTTGAGGCACATATTGAAACCGAGGTTGACCTTGAGGTACATATTGATACTAGGGTTGACCTTGAGGTGAATATTGCGTCTGGGGTTGACCTTGAGGAAAATATTGTCCCGTAGGCATGTACTGTCCTTGAGGTTTCCCCCCAAGCGGTAATGGACTGCCTTGAGGTTGCCCCCCAGGTGGTATTTGAGTACCTTACACCTGCCGGCCAGGCGGTATTGAACTACCTTGAGGTTGCGGGTTAGGAGTAGTACCAGACATCATAAGAATATCTTCAACACTTAATGGTTTAGTTCCGCTATTACCAGGAGATACTACATATTCGATGGGTTGAGGAGATGCTCCTGAAAACGTACCAGATAAAGACTGATACCCAAAAGGAACAGAAGGACCGCCATGTAAAAATGTTTTTGGTGTCTGAGAAAAAAGGATGACTGTCTCAACATATTAAAAGGAGGATAATAACCTTTGGGTGTTGGATGGAAAGGAAATCGAGGTGGTGAAGACGCGAGACCTAGATTTTCTAAAAAGTTGGTCAACAAAATATACCAAGCGTCACCTATAATGGGATTGTAGAAAATGGATTCACGCTCCCTAAGTTCGATAGCTAGTTTATTTTCGGGGATGTTTATACCTTTTTCTGGACTTACAAGCTCTTCTATGGAAATGAGTCTAGAAGGAAGATTCTAGGTAATGATACTTTCTACCCAGGGTGAACTAGGACCACTAGAAATAGGAGAAGCAAATCTCGAAGATGGAGTAGCAGCAGGTTCAGTTTCAGGTTCAGAGATTTTAGGTTCTTCGGCTAATAAACTAGTAGGAGTAATACTACCAGTAACTTCAGAAAATGAAATCGGCTCAAAAATATGTTTTGTTGCTTGAACTAGATAATCAGGATGTATGATTAACGAAGACTCTCCGGCCACCGGTGACCCAACTCTACTTTCACTAGGTGTGACAAGAGCTCGTAGCCCTTCAAGTTGACTTGGTGTAAATTCGGGAGGCTGCCGCCGAAGTCGACGGGATTGTCTCGGTAATTCGAGGTCTCCTATTATAACTTTACCAGATTCCCCAAAGGGAGAGTCTTCAACTGAAATTTCTTCCGATGTCCATGTCGTAGAATCATCTACGACTAACTCAAAATCTAGCAGTAAGAAGAAAGGCAAGAAAAAGAATAAGCAAAACTCGAAAGAGAAATCAGATAAACCTAAATCTACTGACGAGAAACGTAAACCTCGCTATCCTTGTCTCATCTGCGATGAGGAGCATTTTACAAGAGATTGTCCACATCGTGTTGAGGTTGTGAAAATCGTCAAAGGTTCTCAAACACCTATTGTTTTGAAGGATCATTTTCTGAGTCAAGACAGTAAGATGATAGGTTCTTCCTCTAGTGCCTCGGAAGAGCCCATAATGATGATGTCCCATGTAAGGATTGCGACACGATCGCAAGATTATGGAAGTAAGAGTCCTATTGGTGGTAAGGAAGTGGAATCTTCTAATTCCAACCCATCAACCTCAGCTCTGTCTGGTTCCAATCCGCTACAGATCGAGAAACCTAATCCAGACTTAGTAATCAAACCGCCTGCTAAAGGTATACTTCGAAAGTCAGCTTTCAATCCACATGCGAGAGCTACTCAGAACTATAACATTGTTGAAGATTTCGTTGTTTCACCTTCAGCAATGTCAGCTTTGGAGGTGCTGCAATCTTGTCTAGCACAATGTAAATTGCTATTGTCGGCTATAGGAGCTGTTGATCTTCAGGACTCAAACCTCATAGTCTTCGATTTAGAAAATAGTACACCTCATTTACCTCATCAAATGGCTTTGCAGATTCCATTGTTAGTCAAAAACAGACCTTTCTTTAGGACTGTGATTGATGAGGGAGCTTCAACGTGTATTATGTCGATACAGTGTTGGAAAGCCCTTGGTTCTCCTACACTTAATCAATCCCCGACGATTATGAAGGCCTTTGATGGCCAAGGGTTTCATCCTTATGGCATTTTGTAGGAGTTACCTATAGGGGTTGAAGGAAAAATTATTAATCTAGATGTGGAAGTGGTTGATGCCCCTCTAGATTACAACCTTCTTTTGGGTCGTAGCTGGTCTTACGCGATGACTGTTGTTGTTTCATCGTTCTTTCGTCTTATTAAGTTTCCACATAATGGAAAGATCGTTATAATAGATCAGTTAACTTACTTGTCATCTGACCCATCCTCTGCTAAGAGTATTCAACATGTTGGTAAAACTGCTATCCCTTATAAGGATGTTGGGGTAGGATTAGTTAAGATTCTGGTTTACTCGAAACTTTTTCATTTCCTCCTCCCAACATACCATCTCCTTTCACGACTATTCATATGATTTCATCAGAATCCATTGTTCTTGACGATCCTTGGTTCATTACATCCGATGCTGAGGTGGACTCTTTCGGTGATGCCATGCCTTTGAGTCCCTTTGAAGTTGCTTATCAGGCTGTACAGTCATTTTCTGACTCAATTTCAACCACTCTTGATCTAGTGAATGTGATCCATGGAGAATCACTTTCAATATCAACCTCGGATTCAACAACCTTTTCTGAAACTATTCACACCGATGAGCAAATTTGGGAACTTTTGTCTGTTGATGAGTTACCATGGGAAGATCTTCATCATCGATCTTTTTTTTTACCTGAGATTGATCATTTTGAGAATGATTTTTCATCTATTTTTACTGCTGAATATGTCCAAGAACCGCAGAATCCATTGAAACATCCTGATTCTGAACAAAATTTAGCAAATATTTCTCGAACGGTTCCTATCGACATTTCAGTCAAACCTGGGATTGTTGAAAACATTCACATAGGTGATTCTTGTACGGACACTGAAGTCAAAACATATAAAGCCCTATTTCAAGAATTTCGTGATGTGTTTTCCTGGTCCTATGAGGAAATGCCAGGAATTGATCCTTCAATTGTTGTTCATGAGATCAAAACTTACCCAGATGCTAAACTCGTGCGGCAACGTTTGCGTCAGATACACCCACGAAAAGCTGGTACCATCAAAATAGAAGTTGAGAATTTACTTAAAGCAGGTTTCATTTATCCAATTCCTTTAACGGATTGGGTATCGAATATTGTTCCGGTTACTAAAAAGCAAGGGACAATAAGAATATGTATTGACTATAGGGATATTAGTCATGCTTGTCCCAAGGAAAATTATCCAACGCCCTATATCGATCAAATTATCGATGATTGTGCCGATAGTGAAATTTTCTCCTTTATGGATGGCTTTTCCGATTACAATCAAATTAACATTCTACCTGCCGATCAACCAAAAATGACATTCGTTTGTCCATGGGGGACCTTTGCTTATTGCAAGTTACCTTTTGGATTGAAGAATGTCGGGAAACTTTTCAAAGGGCTATGTCTTATGCATTTCATGACATCAAGCACATTGTTCAGCCTTATCTCGATGATTTACCTGCTCATTCTTTACATCGAGCCGACCATCTCACTCATTTACGAGCAATTTTTATGAGATGTAGGCATTATCAGATTAGGCTAAATCCCCACAAATGTGTTTTCTGTATAGAAACGGGTTGTTTACTGGGATTTGTTGTTTTGAAAGCCGACATTCACGTCGATCCTTCGAAGGTCGAAGACATTTTCAAATTACCACCTCCTTCGACTCTTCGCCTACTCCAAAGTTTGCAAGGGAAAGCAAATTTTTTACGTCGTTTCATTCCTAACTACGCCGAGATTACAAAAGGCTTCGCCCGGTTGTTGAAACAGAACACTCCATTCTTTTGGGATGAGATAGCTGACAAATATTTCGATGCACTTAAACACGCGTTGACCCATGCGCCGTTATTGCATCCTCCCAACTACAACCAGGATTACTTCTTGTACCTCGCCGCTTCCCATTCCACCATTGGGATGGTCTTAGTTCAACAGGATGAATTCGAGAGTGAACATGTGATCTATTATCTTAGTCGGACTCTAACTCTGACTGAGTTAAAATATTCACATGTGGAGAAACTGGCCTTGGCAGTAATACAAGTTGTTCAAATATTTCGTCATTACATTTTACTACATAAAACCATCGTCATTTCTGACTGTAACCCTATGCAATACATTTTAACTAAACAATTTCTAGGGGACAATTATTCCAAATGGATTGTCATCCTGTAGGAATTTGACTTGGAATTTGAAAAGGCCAAGTCAAAGCAGTCTTTGGTTTGTTGTGGAATTGATGTGTGACTCCCTCGTGCTGATACCGAACATCTGGCGAAAGAACCCATTGCGGATGAATCCTTGTTCCTTATCAGCATTGTTGATCCATGGTATGGAGATATCATTGTCTATCTCTAGACCCAATCTTTTCGGCCTGACATCTCATGATCTCAGCGCTGGAAAATACGTTTCCAATCCCAACCTTACACTATTATTGGAGATACTCTTTATCGTCGTGGGGTAGACTCTGTTTTCCGACATTATCTAACTCATGAAGAGGCTGAAAAGGTTCTTAACCACTGTAACTCTGGAGCGTGTGGCGGTCATATGTCTGGGTATGCCACAGCCCAAAAGATCTTACGCTCTTGCTATTTCTAGTCGTCCTTATTCAAAGATTGTATCACTGCAGTCCATAAATGCCACAATTGCCAAATTTTTTATCGTAAGATGCGCGCTCCACCTGCTCCTCTCCACCCTATAATTGTCGTTGGTCCATTTGCAAAATGGGGTATCGATTTTATTACATGTAACCCTCACTCGATCGGGGGGCATGTGTATATCATCCTTGCGGTAGATTATTTTACCAAGTGGGCCGAGGCAATGCCTACATTTTCGGCAAACGGCAAAACTGCTGCAATTTTCGTTTTCAATCACATAATTACTAGGTTTGGTGTTCCTCAAGCGATTATCACTGACCATGGGAGTCATTTTCGAAACATCATGATGACTGAACTTACAGATCAGCTTGGCCTGCGTCACGATAGTTCCACTCCATATTACCCATAGGCAAATGGTCTGGTTGAAGCAATCAACAAAGTTCTAGTCACTATGATCTAACGAATCATTAGGATTCATAGGTCGAATTGGCATAACATGTTATTTTTAGTGCTTTGGGCATACCGAACCTCAGTCAAAACATCAACAAGGTGTTACTCCCTTTCAACTAGTTTATGGTTTAGAGGCAGTACTACCCATTGAATGTGAAATCCCGTCATTACAAATTGCTGTACAATTATTACCAGCCACTTCCGAAGAGGAAAAGCGTTTATTATACTTAGCTCAATTAGATGAGAATCGACGTGATGCTGCATTAGCTATCGAAACTCATGCCAAAAGAATTAAAGCTCAGTATGATCAGAATGTTACACCCTCAATTTTTCGGAAGGAGACCTAGTCTTACTTTACGATCAAGAAAAAGATAAGCTAGGGGCTAGAAAATTTGTACCCATGTGGCATGGTCTGTATATTGTTAAATGAAATTTGGCAAAAGGGGCCTATGAATTAGAAGATTTTGACGGTGTCTCTTTAGGTAAACCTAGGAATGGGCTTTATCTAAAGCGATATTAT
>APFE031082673.1:0-10799 GCA_000404065.3 Pinus taeda | reverse complement strand
ATTAAATTAAAATTGTAGAATCCTTATATGAAAATAGGCAAGCTTATAGGTATAATTTTGATTAGTCAAAATATTTAATACCACAATTAAATACTTCTTTCTCATAAAACGTATAAAAAAGAAGACAATGATACAAATCATTGGAAATTATATACTTGCAATGTTACAAAAGCTAATTTCAAGGGACATGTTTTACTAATTGTGATAAGGCTTAAATAGTAAGACCATATTACTCCAACTTGTTACTAACTCACCATAAAGTTTATCTTTTCTTTTTTTAACTTCTCTACATCAGACTTACTTTAGGGAAAGATATATATTCATATAGTTTGAAATGATATGATATAGACATATTCATAAGGTAAATAAGCAATATTTAATGAATATTATAATAATTAATAAATGTTTTTTTGTGGTTTATAAAAATATTAGTTTTATGGATTAACTTGACTAGTTGAGTGCTTTGAGATATACATAACTAGAGCAACCATATAAATCTGAACTTTTTATTTGGGAATTCATCTAAGAATATTTTAGAATAGTCTAAAGAGATTAAATCCATAACATCCACTTAATAATTACATAATTAAATTAAAATTGTGGAAGTCCTATTCCAAAATAGAACTCAGCATAATTGACTAAATTATTATTATTATGGAAATGATTAATATATAAGTTAAACATATATACATTTAAAAAATGCGTAACAAAATTGTTAACCATGGAAACTCACCCTCCACTTTATTAGGGATATTGTTAATTTGTAAATAGGTTTTGTTACAATACCACGGGCTAATACAAGGGCCTATTAATACCACATTCCAAAAATACCACAACTCATTTTCTATGACACTTGTTGATATGGAATTTTTTCAACTTATCAATTCAATTAAAAAGATAGAAATAGAATAACTACATTGAAAATAAGACATACCTAATTCGAAAATAAATATCATCTTATTAGAAGTATTTTAAAATATTATGTAAAAGTTAAATATCTACCATTCACCTAATAATTGTTGATAATTAAATTAAACATAAGGGAAAACGATATACATTACTTCATCATATAATATTTATAAACTTATTTTTAAGTATATAAAATTTTAGTTTCTTACTATCCATATAAATATTTATAAACACTATATTTATACATAAAATCTTAAAATATCCATCAGTTATAAAATAAAATAATACAAAATTAACATGGCGAAAATTTTGATAATCTTATAAGCTCCCTATAGAATGTTTGGTTCCACCCGCAAATCAAAACTATTTCACTCACCAATTACACGATGTGTATCATCAACCAAATGAACATGATATAAACAAATATGATAAATATTTTGTTCAATCATAGTGTTGTGAAAAGCACGTTTTAATCGTGGGTTTTTCAAAAAACGCAATTTTTTCCCAAGCCGCGTAAAACGCGCGTTTTATAGGAAAAAAGCACCGGAAAATTTCTTTGCTGTTTTTTTCGAAAAAAGCACGCTTTTCCAGAAAAAAGCGGGGGACCAGCACGCAGCGCGGTTTTATGTTGTATATGGTTTAGATATTAAAAAAATTGAAAAAAATGAACAAAATGAATATTTTTGTACCAAACGATTTTTTCCCCGCTTTTTTCCGCTTTTTTCCCGATTTTTCTGCTTTTTTCCGCTTCATTCCCCGCGCTGATTTAATCCCGCTCACACTTTTAACAACATTAGTTAAATCTACTAATTAATATAATTTATCCACTAATGGAACAAGGTAAATATATTTCACTCAACTCCTCGTACCATAATCACTAATATCCTTCCAATCACATGAAAATGTGTAACGAAAGATGAAGGTGGGGCAGCTATCCGCCGACATAAAAGTGATCACTCTTGCTTGTTCAACAAAAACTGCTTGCCTAGTAAGATTCCTAAAAAAGGATACCCCAAAAGAGCTATATATGTCACTTTGGTCGAGAAACTACGCCTGAGGTTTTATTTATGGGTTCATCAGCTCTCTCATCCAACATTTCCTCTTGGCCCTCCTGCCTTAGCCTACCTCACACCCAAAATTCTTCTAGCGCTTCGGTTGCAACCTTAAATTTCTGGTTTGGAGGGGATTTTGCTGTGGAAGCCAAGCATCCCCATTCAAAGGCTCAGCTTTGTCTTCTGAATTTTAAGCAGCTTCTCTTCAAGCCATCTTGCACCGCTTACTTTGGCACCTGCTTTGCTTCGGCCTGCTTCAATTTTCCTTCAAGCTATCTTTGCATTCTGATAATGGTCCGCCACCACTTACGCAGTCGCTATGGTGGTAGTCGCGGGGGTCGTGGGCGGTCTTAGCGTGCTCCTTCAACTAATGTCCCTATCGGTCCTGCATCCCCTCCCTCACCTTGTGCAATTTCTCCTCAGAATAGTTCTGTTGGTAAGCGTTTCCCGCATAACACCTTCCAGACCACACATTTCAAATTTCAAAGTGGCTTCAACAGGCCTATTCTCTCGGCCAGCATCACTGTCATCTTCGCAGAGAAAGAGGCATGGCCTAGCATTTCTGTGCACACCTCGGCGACGTAGTCTCAGGGTGGCCATGGGAGCGCGTAGCATGGGGAAGACGATGCAATGTGATCAATTGCGGTGAAGTGCATGTAGAGAGAAGTGTCCCTGATGACACCAAGCCACCAGATGGCAACCTCCAAGGAGTCTCGGGCTCTGTTGACCCTGCAGATAGTTCTTGTGCAATTCATCGTTTGGCGGCTTTTCTAGGTGGCAGTGGTATGGATGCTGAGGATAAGGAGGGCGATTTTTGGGTGGGCAATGCATGCCTGGTGGTGGAGGAAGTTTAGGACCATGACACGGTTGTTTGATGCCTCCTGTCCTGTTTGCTTCCCCAGCTTTTCTTTTTTCTCTCTAGGTCACTTCGCTATTTTTCTTTGGTTATGGTAATGATTTTTTGCTACGGGTCTTTGGTTTTGCAGTTGTTTTTGCCTCTGAGTCTCTGGTTAGTATAGACAACTTGGCTACAACCTTCCATCTGACCTTTCTTTGGTTTACCGACATGTTCAGTTGTCAATGTATCGTTTTTGGGCATTTTGTAACTGGTTTTCCCAACCCTGGGATAGTATGGACGTGCTGATGGACAGTTTCAGCTCTCCTCTGAGGTTTCGACCTCCTTGTAACTGTAATTTTTATTTTCTTTTAATAGAATTAGTCTTTACCGAGATTTTTTTTTCTTATTATAGTGATTTATATTTTTTAAATAGGTTTTGTAACAATATTATGAAGCAACATTATAGATTATTAACATATCATGTTTAAAAGGACATCATGGTCGTTCAACGCCGGGTTTGTTTTGGGAATCGACCTAAGCTGCTCGAGACCCAAATTTTAATTTATTATATATATTATATATATATATTATATATGATATATATTTAAATTGTGTTTTTTAATCTTTTCGTCTTCTTCTCATTTTTTTTAGTTTTTAATTTGTATTTTTTTAACTTCCGAAAAAAAAAATTAATAATCTTTTTTGTTAATTTTATTTTTCCTTTGTGTTTTTTGAAATATATATGTTGTGTGTCGTGTGTGTTGTGTTTTCCCTTATTTTATTACTTATATCTTTTTAATAATTAATTATTTTTATTTATTTTTCACTTGTCTTGCTTTTTCTGTTTTTAAATTTCTTGTATTTACAAGTTAATTTTTTTGTAATATATTTTTTTATATTTGTTTTTTTTGTGGGTCATGTTTAAATTTTTTTTTATGCTTTATTACTAACATGAAGATCACCAAAATTTAAAATAAAAGTATCCACACTTGATATATTATAAAATTTCAAAATGTTAAAAATAAGTTTTTCTAAATAAAAAGGGTTGATGTTGCATAAACACTTTTTAAAATCAACATTAAAATCACTAACATTTAAAACAAAATATTCATGATATAAAAAAATTTAAAGTGTAAAAAATAAGCCCTTTAAAAAAATAGGTTGATACAACACTTTTCAAAATCAACATGAAAATCACTAACATTTAAAAGAAAATGTTCATACTTAATAAAAAAAAACTATATTATGAATAACCATTTTTCAAATTGAGGTGATTTTTTTTGCTACCTCAAAAAAAGGGGTAATTAGTGAAGTTCTTATTTGATCCATAACTACGTTCTTGGAATAAGTGTGAAATAAAATAACAAGAAAGCTTAAAAAAATAACAAGAAAGCTTCTCATTATCCTGCAAAGTGGCAAGAACATGTTGAAACAAGTGTTGCATGTAGCATAGTCCCTACAATTGAAATTGAGGATTATGTTGTTACAAACTTTGGATATAAAATGTGTTAGCATGAAAATGATATATATTATATATATATATATATATATATATTGATGATGATGATATTAATATAGCATGGAAAAGATTAATATGTATTTTTCATATGTGCAAGCTAATAGAAAATTATTATTTTATGGAAATATCTTAGAAAGAATTTTTTTATTCGTCTTTATAGGACAATGTTTTCCAAAATCTTGTAATTCAATTACGAAGTGTGAGATGGGTTTACATTGATACAGATTTTAGTTACAAATGGTTTAGTATAATTTGAAATTAGATTGTTTTGGCAAATTTCCCATGTCGCATGACATGTGGAAATATAAGATGACTAGAGGGAAATATCATCAATACCTATCATAACTATAGTTTACTACGGTCACAGTGAATTGATATTTAGGTTTATAGAACTAAATCTTGTAACAATAATGTAGATTTCAATTACAAGTTATTTAGTACAATGCAAATATACATAGTGTTGAGAAATTTATATTATGTATGATCAACTATAGACAATTATGGTCACACTCAATTGGGATCAGCCACAGTTAACCATGGATATGTTTTGTGAGAGTGAACTCTAGTTTTCATTATGTTCTTGGTAGTTCTAAATTAATGTGAATAATTTTAGGAAGTTATGAAAAAAACCACGGCTATGTTTTGTGACGGTCAACTCTAGTTTTAATTACGCTTTTTGTAGTTCGCAATTAATGCAAATAATTTTAGGAAGTTATGAAAGACTGAAAGAAACTTTGAGAATTTACATTTTCAAAAAGAACAAAAACTTGTAATTCATTGTCGTATTATATTTAATATTCAAATTGTTTCAGTCTTATGTAAACATTTGTTCTATTTACAAAGTAGAGCTACATGGTATTGTCCATACATGTCAATTCTTTCAAGAAAGAGAAACTAAAACAATTTTTTTTGATAACTTGTGGAAATGAGGAAGCAAAGCCCCATTAAAATACATTATGTGTATGTTCCTTCTTCATATGTTCAATGGAATCTCACGCAATCAAAGCTTTTTTGTTCATATGTAGTGTATAGTGGAAGGACGTCTAAAATAAAGAGAAAGTTAAAAGCATGGTAAAAGAGTGATTATACAAGCATTGTAAAACTAATAGCAATTTGAAAGCATCTTATGATATTATTTTATGATATTATTTAGTGAACATATTCGAAATTGTTTATTGTACCTTTTTATTCTGATCAACATGTAGTGTTACATTATCTTCATTTAGATTAAATCTATGTTGCATGCAAAGGCCATGAAACATATAAATGGTTTTTTTTGTTTCTTTTCTAAATATGCTTCATATGACATATATTTTATCTTAGGAAGGATATTGTGAAGTATAGGCTCTCGAATAGTATAGTACACAATTTTCCTCAAGGTCATTCGAATAACTACATTTAGACAATGTTCATATACAAATGGAAATTTATAATTGCATTTTAGACAGTTAGTTGTTTCATTTTCTATAAATTTAAGTACTCTGACACAAAATTTCCAAATAACACAAACAGGCTCAAATTGGTTTGAATAACCGCTTGCTACTATTATCATACCTTCAACCTTATTCATATAACACACAAAAAAAAATAAATTAATATATTGAATAGTATAAAATATTTTTGAATAATTATCTATATAAAATTTATGAACTTATTTATATGTTTATACATACAACATTTGTTGAGGTAGTCATTTTTTTCAGTTCTTCTACTATATAGGTTCTAAGTACAGTTATGAATGTATTTGCATACACATCCCTTCTTTTGATTATAGGTTCTATGTACAGTTATGAATGTAAATTGTGTTCTGCGAAAGGCATTTGCATACACATCCCTTTTTTGATTATAGGTTCTATGTACAGTTATGAACGTAAATTGTGTTCTGCTAAAGGCATTTGCATACACATCCTTTCTTTTGATTATATTTTTTAATAATAATACCGGAGAGAATTTGATTTTTTTGGATTCTTTCTCCATCGCAGTGAAGAAATGTCCATACTTTTCAGATAGTTGAAATTGTTGCAAAAGACATCATAATAATTTAATGTAATCGAATACATAATATGATTTAAAAATTTTGCGCAACACAAAATATTTGATGTGTTCTCTTTTATTTGTCTAAATTGGTACTATATATGACTATTACGTCACCCATAAAGACTTTTTCAGGTCTACAACTCTTCAATTCTTCTATTGTTATTATGTTTGGAGTTGTAATTTTTAGCCTGTATAAATTGTTTATAAAAGAAAAGGGAATACAAAAGAAATTTTAAATGGTCTATTTATTTATTAAAAATAAATGAATTATATTATTTAAATATTTAAATATGTACCTTTTAGATTTTTCAGGATCCGTGGTGGTTTTTTTATTTGTATTTGTCATTATTTCTCTTGAACTATAACCATTACTGTTTATGTTATTACCTATATTATTATGGTGTGAAACAGAGATGAAGCATGTATAGTTTTAAAAAGTAATGAAAAGAGAATGTAACTAGAAAATAGATAATTTACTGTTACTAACTAATGTATTTGTTGTTGTTGTGACGGATGTCGTGTTTGCATGCTAATTGTTTCTTCACTTTCCAAATTTTTTATAATTCGGACATTGGATATGTGAGATACAAATGCATACAATATTATTTTGTTTAGTGCCTTTAGAACTTTACATAAACCATAATAACTAATTATTTTTGCTAAATATTTTCGCAATGTATATGTAAGAGCCAACAATTGTCATATATCTATATTATTTGTTTAAAAATAATATATTTTCTTAATAATTGCAGTGAAAATATATTTTTAAAAATCACAATGTTCATACCTCTTTGAAATTCCTGTCTAAACTCTTCTTTGGTGTAACTTATGAGTTCTTCATCATTTTGAATTTTGAAGTATTGTTTTTCTTTTGATGTTAACAATTTACATGATGAAATGTACAATAATATAAGATATGTTGAAATATTAAGCAAAATACAAAAGTGAAAGAGAAATTTGTCAAGAGCAAATTATAGTTGTAATAGATCACGAAAAAACATTTACCTTTTAATTCCATTTTCTATGTTTGTTTTTTCTTTTGTTCCTTTTTCCTTGAAGTATTGATGACTCTTTTGTTTCAATTTGCATTGAACAAAGTATCCAATTATGAAAATAAATATTAATGGTGTAATATATATATTCTATATATATAATATATATATATATATATATATATATATTCAAATTTGTATTTCATTAGTTATGTTAAGGTCCCTATTACTACTATGTGTAACTCCTTTTATTGTTATGAGTACAACCCTTATTATATTGTTGTGCCGATGTAGTCTCCATATTGTTATTATTGTGCCCCATAGAAGCCCTCTATTGTTATTAGCGTGCCCTTAGATTACTATTGTTATGTCGGCTCTGATTATATTATGACCCCTTAGAGTCCTATATATAGAAAGGAGGTAGTTTTCTATGTATCAGTTACAGGTAATAAGGTTGAAACATTGACATGAGGCACTTCATACAAGTTTGATCTACTGAACGAGTCTATAATCGAGTTATATTGGGATATTTAACATAATGATTCCTTACAGAATCCAATCTTGGTCAAACTTTCGGGGTTAGAAAGAGGACTCAGAGGGCTATTATAGGACGAAATTTCAGAACATGGAGATCTAAAATTACAGAGTTACACTCGTTTCAAGATCGAGCTCCTAAAATCAAGAAAAGGCAATATGAGGAAGTTTGATGGCAAGGATATGATAAATTGGATACTATGGACAGAGCAATATTTTGATCTACATGAGGTGTAGCTGTTACAAAAGGTATGTATTGCATCTTCATAATTAGAACTAGATCAAATTTTATGGTATAAAGGGTTGTGTTCTCATAGATCACTTGACACTTGGTCAATTTTCACGAAAGAAATGATAGCACATTATGAGGATACAAAGAGTAACACCTTATTTAGCCAACTGATAAATCTCAAGCAAAAGGGTTCAATGGCAGAGCACATTGTAGATTTCAAAAAATTGAATATAAGGGTAAATGATATTCCAGAGAAGAAAAGGATTGATGTATTCATAGGGAATTTAAAGGATAGCATTCAACATGAGGTTCGTCTTTGGGAACCTGATTCATTGGAAAAAGCATTCAGGTTGGCAAGAAAAATTGAAAGTGAAATTATGGAAACAAGGAATCCGACCATTCATGACTATAATTATGGAAGTGTTTTTTCTCCTAGCCTTACACAACCTACAAGGTTAATACCACAACAATTGGAAGAAAAAAGAGAAATAGCTTTGTTACATTTGTGATAGAAAATACAATAAAGATCATAAGTGTGTTGAGAAGAAATTATTTTACATAGATTATGAAGAGGAGGAAGAATAGGATCAAGAAATATCAAAAGAAGAGGATATACACTAGGAACCAACCCCAGAGAAAAAAGAAATGAATCTTACCAAATCTTGTAAAGAATTGGAAATAATTACCACTTCTCAAACTCCCAAGATAGAAGGACATATCAGGAAGAAAAGGTTCAAGAAGCGAAATATCACATCGAGAAAGAAGAAATTAATGCTAACATATCTTGTAATGCATTGGCCAGAATTGCCATTCCTCAAACTATCAAGATAGAAGGACATATCAAGAAGAAAAATGTTCAAGAAGTGAAAGATCACATCGAGCATCAAGAAATGAATTCGACCATATCTTGTGATGCATTGGAAGAAATTACCACTAAAACTCTCAAGATAGAAGGACATATAAAGAAGAAAAAGGTTCAATCAGTGAAAGATCAAATCAAGCATCAAAAATGAGTTCTCAAACTTTTAAAGGATACCACCACTTTGGTGTATAATCGAATGAAACAAGAGTTAGATCAACATCACAGTGAAAGAAGTTTTGATGTAGGAAATTGGGTACTTTTACGGCTGCATCTCAAGTAAGGTATTGATCAGAAGGAAATGTTGGCAATACTACATGCACTTAAGAAATAATGACCTTACCTAATGGGAAGACACTTCAAGGTAAAACTGGATCATGATAGTCTAAAATACTTTTTAGAACAAAGATTATCTTTAGAAGAAAAGAAAAAATGGGCCACAAATATGTTGGATTATGATTTTGAAATCATATACAAAACAGGAAGCTAAATGTTGTTGCAAGTGCACTGTCAAGAAGCGAAGAGGATGTGGAAGCATTGTTTTGTGTTATTTCTATTATCCAACTAGATTGGATAAACGAAGCTAGGGATGAATGCAAGAAGGATGAAGAAGTGTCGCTACTCATTCAAAAGTTGTAGAAGATCCCAGTTCAAACAATATTGCAAGAACTTGACAAGGAAGGAAAAATCATATTGGAACCTGGAGTAGTCATAGAAACAAGAACCCAACGACTATGAAATCGATCAATTTCAGAGTATCTCATCAAGTGGGAGAACTTACTCGCTAAACATTCCACATGGGAGGACAAGAATTTTATACAGAAGCATCAAGAACTGCTCAAGCATTGAGGACAACATTTTTTTAAGGAGAGGGGCATGTTGGGTCCCTATACTACTAGTGTAGCCCCTTATTGTTATTAGTACAACCCACTTACTATCTTGTTTTGCCCATGTAGTGCCAATATTGTTATTATTATGCCCCATAGAAGCCCACTATTGTTATTAGTGTGCCCTTAGATTATTATTGTTATGTTACCTCTGATTATATTATGACCCTTTAGACTCCTATCTATATAAAGGAGGTCTTGAGATTTGTATCATCCAAGAATTTTTCATTTTTTTAATGTAAAGGAGGTTGCCCCTTTAAGAGGCTTATTTCTAAGGCGTTCATCTATCTTTTCTATCTTTTTGTGAGCTGGTTTCATAACAAGTTATGTGCACAATTTGCAAACCTTGTTGTAATATATGGGATTTTATTTGATCCCGTGCAAAAGTGACAATGACATATGTTTCTATTTTATAGAAAATATACTTTGGTTCAGTATCAAGAAAATAATGTATGTGTGAGAGAGAGAGAGATTTTGTGTATTGATTTATCTTTATTTCATAGAGCAAGTACAAGAGATACTGCATCATGATCATACTAATCTGTATCCAATATAAATTTTCTATATTGTTCCTTAGCTATATTTGACCATACATGATCAATGAGTGTTTCTTTTATATGATTTGTTTTATCTAACAACAAATGAAAATTGTAATTATCCATATACCTGTCTAATTATTTTTCTTTCTCATTACAATGTAACCTATAAATATTGAAATCTCATAGAATTATTATAGTTTCAATCAAAATCACATTGCACAATTCTTTTTCAATTATATTTCCTATGTTGATTAAATTTATATGCAGTGGAGCATAATTATTGAGTGTTGTGATTTGTAATCCATGAACTATTACTTTTGCTAAAATTTCCTCTACGATTTATTCTTAAAAATATCTATGTTTCAATATTGTAATATGTTTTCTCACTACCATCCTTGTTC
>APFE031082670.1:0-16949 GCA_000404065.3 Pinus taeda | reverse complement strand
TCCTCCATTGTACAACCCCATTGCAGCTCGGGGGTCCACGGGGAAGAAGAGTACCCAAGGAGTAGGCTGGGAGGTAAACCGGTGGGTCTTGATTCGGATCAAGCGCGTCATCATGCACTCGCAGAAGTGACCGACAACGAGGAAATACCAGTGACAATAGAGCAAGCGGAGTCTCGCCTCTCCGGTGTACGGTACATGTGTATTTTGTTATTACTTTACCTTAGATTAAAAGTATATAAATGTGGCATTATGTTCCTGGAATGAGCATCAGTGATGTGTGTGGTGATTTAATTGAAACCTCAATGTGTTTGTTTTCCGATTTTAATTGCTGTGTAAAAAAAAAATGTGCTTGATATATATATATATAATTGTAGTTGGGTAATTTCACTGTTTTAGTTGGGTCGTTACATTAAGGACCCATTGGTTTTCTCCGATGCGAAATAGGCTATCGGATATCGGCAATAATAAGCTGGCACAATAAAACTCCCTTTCGCTTCGATGCGATGCAATATCGCTATCAGCAATCGACGATCAAACCATGCATGCTTTTAAAAGTGCCCCAGTCTATACCCCTGATGTAATGCGATATCGCTATCGGCAATCGGGGATTCCAAATGCAACCGGTATAACGATTTAAGATTTCCACGATGCCTGATAGCGATAAAGCCAAAAGCACGAATTTCAAAGCAAATATTAAAGCGGGTTTATTACGATTAATTCGTATTAAAAACCTTATCTTCCGAAGAGCCATTCATCCGCACTCAACTGCCAAAACATCTGAGGCACTCTTCAAATAAATCATTCGGCCAATAATCGAAATGATGGGCATTAAAAGGATTGACAGGTCTTAACGGCCATTTAATGAAACAGTAAGCCTGAAATCTTTTTACGAATTGTATCTGAGGCCACCTTATGTTAATCACTCACCATGCATTTATCGATATATATCTCATTCATATTCGATTTGCACTATCATTTTCTATATTACGTTCATTATCATTCCTGTGTAGAATTCTTCCGAAGTAACAGCTTCAAGTAGAATGGGGAAGAAGTCCAAGAAAACTGCAATTGCTTCCACTTCGCCGGCCACAGGGCAACTCATCGTTGATCCAGGAACTAAAAATAAAGGATTAATATCGGATACTACATGCCTAGGACTCGCCAGAACTACTTGGAAAGGTACCTATAATTTGATTGAAGCCGAAGGGCCAATGATGACGGTAGTATAAGCCTCAGCAGACATCACTCACAAATCTGATGCTAATCTAAAAGATTTAGCCAACTCTTTTCTTCATCGGATAGCAGCTCGGGAACAAATCCTCCCATATACAGACGTGGTGAGATGGGCAATTCAGGAAATCCCAATCACAGACATAACCTTCAACACAAGAGATGGGAGAATTTTCGGTTCCTTTCAAGCTGAGGATTTGAGGCAAATGTATCATTTACCTGTGCCAGAGAAAAAGTATAACACGACATTTCTGGAGAAATTCCGAGCTGAGAACGAGACTGAATCCGAACCCATTCGGGATTGGAGACAAAATCCAGCAAAACACAAGCACGAATCTTCGGGTAAGTACTCGGTCGATTCTCTATGCTCTCCTTATTGCTATGCTGGGATAATGATGTGTAGGTTGTGGGGGTTACATGATTCCGCTAATTTTACTATAGAAATGGTTTTCTTGATGGAAGCGGCATGTAATGGTGAAATAATGGATTGGGAAACTATACTGTCCGATAAGTTAGCAACCACAATTCTTGATTTTAGAACCAAGTCCCGCGTCACTAAAAGGCTAATTCCCCCATTCTACTATAGCGCTTATATGCTAGACATCCTGTGTTTCAAATCTGAATTCCCTGTGCTTGGATGGAGGTGGACGTCGCAAGACCCCACACCCATTCACATATATCATCAAAAGTTGTGGAAAACCAACTATAAGCACCATTTATACCAAATCTGCAACGGCTTCATGTTTCCCATTCATCATTCTATTTTTAATAAGCCCACCCCAAAGATTTCCTACCAAGCAGGGATTGATTTAACATCCATAGGAAGTTGGTTCGGGGAGGAAAAGTTCACTTATATTAGAATTTTTGGCAGTTAAGCCAAACCTCATGTTCTTCCTTTATACATACCTGATAAACTGCTAGCCAAGGAGATAGCCTATCATATTATCTCCGATGGGGTTACACAAACTCTAAAGAAAGCTAAGAAGCAGGTCTGGCCCCCTTTTCCCTTGAGATGTGGTATCTACACTCTACATGATTTCAAACATGTAGAGAAAGAAGCTGAAAAAATAAAGGCATTAACTTTGGCAACTCTCCCTAGTAGGCAATTTGATCCACGCAAAGTCACCTATAATGCACTCGAACAGGCCAAATTGACCAAGTTTGAACATAAAGAAGATAGGTTCGAGGACTTGTTCACATCGGCCGAGTCAATGTACCAAGTTAAATCGCTCGCTATAATTGAATACAAAGATGAAGGATTAGTTGAATTCAACAGACTTAGAGAGCAGAGGTTGCAAACTCTGCCTCTAGTCTGTTAGCAACAACTCCAACAACAGAATCAAGCGAGCCTGAGCAGCGACTTGTTAAAGAACCTCCTGTTACATCAAAGGAACAGGAAGAAGTGCATGAGAAAAGACAAGAGGATACCCAGGCGAAAGAGCAAGAGCATAGCAGTTTAAATGTAAATGAGAATACGCAGATTGATCCGAAATTTCTCCAGGAATGGCAACAATTTAATTCAATTATCGGCAATCTTGAATGCTCTAAAGATGATGAGACATCAAAAGAGGTCAATACATAGGAGGCGACTTCAAAGCAGGTTTCAGATGAAACCAACGACCCACCCAAGTCAAAAGAAGCAGAAATAATCCCAAAGGATCCTTTCGACCAGGTTGTGTTGCAGATTGAAGAGATTCCTCCCTTAGACGTCTTCTATAGCCCAAGACATAAAGCTGTGGTGAAACGACAGTGGAAGAGGAGAAGGATTGATCAACCTTCCTTATTCCCAGAACAAACAGTGACGGGCAATGTTCTTTGGAAAGAGGAATTTGATCCCTCTGATGATTTAACTAAACTATCACAATATGCTGGAGCCTATTCGGTGGCAACAATAGACAAAGCATCAGAGGTGAGCAGTTTATTGAAGACAAAAGACCAAGACATCTTTTCTCTACAAGCGCAACTATCAGAAGCACAGCAAAAGGCCGAGCAGCCAGAAAAGAAATTGGTAGTACAACAACAAATAAATAATCAATTGACCAAACAATTGCAGGAAGAGAAACATAGAATTGATGATAGCGCAGTTCAAAAGCAGAATCAACTATCTGAGGCATTGGCGCATCTAAAAGAATCAAATGAACAAATGCTAAAGTCCAAAGATGAGCAGATTTCTCAGTTATCAGCCCAGCTAGAACAAACAAAGAAGCTTCCACAGATAAATGAATTCAAAGCAGAGGCATTACAACTAAACAAGGGATTAATAAATAAGATAAAGCTTTTATGTCAGCAAATCGCCCAGGTGGAACCATTATGCGAGTTAACGACATCAATAAGTGAGAAAGTGGAAAAGACTAGAACAGACTTGGATCAAGCTGAAGAAACAATGACAAATTTTCTTGAATGGCAAGATACCGATCAGGGATAGGCAGCTAATTTACCAAGGATTTTAGAATCATATAAAGAGATATTATTTACAGAATGGCAGTCTCAGTTAATGAAGGCAGAAAGAGCAATATCAAGATGCAAAACAACCACTAGTAATTTGGTTGAATTGGTTAATAATACTCTTTACTTGTCTAACATGATCTCTCAATGTACTCTAGGAAAATTAACAGCAGCGAAAATATTGGAGCAGTCATGTTACCCGGAGCTAGAGAAAAATGGAAGGTTAATCGCAGGGATTAACAGTTTGACATGGGACACCTATTGGTTCTTTTTAGTCAAGCTGCACAGCCAGAGAGCCACCCTCAAATGCCTTACAGATGCGATCAGGTATATTATTCTCGATATTCAGGATGCCACCTATGCCGCCCAACTCAATTCTCGCCTCAACAGACCACCCGAAGTGGAGCCAATGCTTGCGATAAGTCAGCTCAGGTTTAAAGGCAAACAACCTAAATGATGATTCATGCCGCCGATTGCCAGATTGCTGCAAAGGAGATAGCTATCAGCAATTGATACCAATTAAGTAGGATTTTAGTTTCATAGATATTTAGTTTAGTGTAGTATTTATAGACCCTTTCATGCATTTAGAAAGGGTCGTAAAGTTTTTTATATGACTTAAACCCTGAAGTTGCACTATTTGTACTTCAGGGATATTCTTTTATGGAAACTGGACCAATCATTCTGATTTTGATAAAGGAGCTTTTATGCAAATGTGCACTACTGTCTTTGTTTGAAAGTATTTCTACATTGAAGGAAAAATTTCAAATAGCGATTGATATTGGGATTGATTAGCAACTCATATGGTACTACTATCTATGTCTGAACTCATTCTTTTTATATGAATTGTCATTTGATCGCTCTTGCTATTATCACATATATATATGTGTTTTAACAACATTCTTTATTCATTCCACTATTGGCTATTTATAGTATACTTCTCTTCTAATCATGTATGTATCGATGATATAAATGATAAGTGTAGCAATCTTGTGTTAATCACTTTGTTTAACTATTTAAACAAAGTAATCTTTGAGTGAATAAATGTCTATGTTTGTTTGATAGAGTCATCTATATGCCTGTCAATAGACAAAGATCATCAAATGCTGCATTTCCAAAGAATAATTGTTCCCGAGATTAGTATTAGTTATTTTATTTTGTTGATAGAATAAGTTATTCACCTATCATTAGATTAGATAACCAATCACTCATCCACCCCTTTTATTCATTATTGGGAAACTGGTCCCATTATATCCAGTCGGAGTCACCATCCCAAACGGAAAAGGAGCTGTATTAAGGTCCGGACCGGGTGGTTATCCCCCAATGTTGATACAATGATTTTCGGGGCATCAACAAGTTAAGGGTTTCTTCGTTAGGATTTTCCAAATCAGGCCAGGGATTGCCTTCAGAAGGGGAACCCTCAGGAATTTCTTCCCAAGGAGATTCGATACTCTGCAAAGAATCAAGCACAATATCTTCAAGAGAAGGGGCTGCAGATGTCTCTTTGTTTATGTGATAGACCCTTGGATTTATTTTTGCTGTCGAAGGTAAAGACTAAAATATAGGGAGCTGTGATAGGGAACGAGTGTAAGCCCGAGTAAGTCTTCTGATTGGTTGTTCCTGAGTGACAGGATACTCCCACAGTGTCTCCTCTTTGAAATGAGGATTTTCTGAATGAGAGGAAGGGTCTTTTCGACCTTCACAATCCATGCATTACTCTTTTTGAATCCATGCGTGGCACTTATAAATGAAATCTTGAAAAGCTGTGGATGACAGTTCAGGACCTCCTTCTAGCGCCGAATGTTCACTATACCAACAAGGGGAACTAACCCGATCGCAAGCCCCAATTAGACCTACTTTCATTTGGAATGTCTAGTTCCAACAGGTTTTAAGGGACCTCGTAAATTGTGAAATGTGTTGATAGATTTCTTCTAGGAGGAAGGCTTCAATTAAATCAACAAAATAAAACAGCTAACCTCTATGTATTAAATCCTATCTAGACTACTTCTAACTACTCTAATCTAGTTCTAGCTATCCTAATCTATCCTGCAGGAGCATGATGAAAGAGAAGTTAAACATCATATATGAATCCCAAGTCTAAATGAATCAATTACTAGTTCACATAAGAACAAGGTTGCATCAATTCTAAATTGCAATCCAATCACTCATACAATAATACACATTCATTTTATGGAATTAAAGCTTGCAACTGATGTTTAACATAGTTTCAAATCAGGGTCTGCTCATGAATTAACTATGATGAATAATCACATTCAAACAACCAAAGCTAATCATAAACTGTAAGTCATCAATGAGCACAAACACAAATCACATTCATATTTATGGTCACAACAACATCCTGATTCTTAACATATAAAGAAGAGGAAAATCAATCTGAAACATCGACCTTTATTGAGCTAAACAATCTCTTTTTATTCACAATAATCAAAGTTGTTCTTCTTTGACCAAAAAAGCCCTCTTCTCATCTTCGGATGTAATACTTATGCAAAATCCCATGACTCTCGGTCCTCCCTGCCTCTTCATCTTCCCCCACTGTTTTTGATATACAAATCGAGTATATAGAGATAGGATCGTCAGCGTAACCGCTAACGCGTAGAAAGAATATCTGCTGGAACGCTTCATTTCCTGAGGAAGTGAACAGACGTTGATAGAAAGGGTGACTGTGTGTTGCCTCCCCATGATGAGAAATGGGACAACTTTTCTTTCAGAATGCACAAGCAACATGTGGGATTCTGACCTAGAACGTCGAAGGTCGGATCTTTAAACACAACGCTTTTGCATACATGACACTTTGAATCCACTCCTACGTCCTTTACTTCTCACCTGTAGAGATAGTTATCATTAGCTTCATGATTGTGAACAATACAATAGAAATGTTCAAACAAAACATAAACGTTGCCTTTATTAACTTTTATAGACCTACGGGGAACAAGTGTGAAAGAAAAGGATTTATGCACAAAACACACGTAACACAATTTCCCACTCAATCCATAGGCTTGGCATGGTTTTTGAGGGCTTCACTTAATCTCAATTGGGTATCGTCCCCTCCGCGAGTTGCAGTACCCATGCCTTCCACTTCCCTGATGTGCGATTACACTATCAGGACTCCATAGGCCCGCATTTTACACTAAAAACCCACTCCCTTTGTTATATGGGAAATTTTGGAAAACATGGGAATACAAAGAAAATCCTACCCCGATCACTTAGGCCGGACCTCAAATTTTATGTTTTGGGGCCTATAAATATCGTTGGGTCCAGCATATTTCATATCACAATATGCACAAGCCTGGGGCTTTTCTGTTTGCGATATGCGATACGGCCCTAGACTCGAAAAAATATATATCATATTTGATAAGCTCGACGGTTCCGCTGTATCACCACGCACATTTTGTATAAGGCCCGGGCTCCACCGATATGCGATATGGCCATGGACCCAACATATGTATGTAGTATGGTTTTAAGTGCCATTGAGTTTGGAGTATAGTGGCACATCTTATATATATATGCCTTAGAACTTGGCCGCTTGCGATATGTGACGGGGATTTGGACCTGACATATATATGAAGTATGGTTAATAGTGTCGTCGGGTCCGATGCCTTATGGTATGCGTTATGTGCCAAGGTTGAGTGTGATAAGCGAAAAGGGATGATTTATGCATGTTTGTGAAGTTTTTCATTGCAAAGGGTTAAAATGGAAATGAGGTGTGATAGAAGGTTTTGTGTGTTAAGTACGCAAACGACTATAGTGAGGGTGGGGGTGAATATGCGTGCGGGCATAAATGTACTATGGATGCTTATGAGGATTTGAAAAGTCTTGATGAATGGAATGAATGCAGGGCCAGGCTGGGTCATGAGTGAACCATGCCGCAAAGATTTATTCAAGGGTCTCAACCATTGGGAATTGAAAATTTGACTCGTCATAGAGTTAAAATCATTGGGATGAAACAGATCATTCAGAGAGATGAAAGATCAGACTTCTAGTGGACCCATTGAAAATTTGCTACCAGGGCAAGTTTTAATAGGGTGGTGGTTGTGGCCACAACACCTACATAGTGCTACAGGAGAAAGCTACAGGCATGCCTAAAATTGGTACAGGAGGGATGAGAGGAGCTACAAGAGGAATTGAGAGGATAAAAAAGGAGTCATAGTGGATCGATAATGTCTTAAAATATTCATGCACACCCAAAATTTCTCTGATAACAAGTAAGTGATACCCTCCTTTGTTTCTACAACCAATTTCATGGAAATTCTGCTTGAAATTAAGAGCATATAACAATCAATTGATCAGTAGGGGATCATTTTGGAAGTTGCTGTGGTTAAGATAAAAGAAAATAGCTTGGTGAATATAACTTTGAGCACCCTTCTTCCTCACTATCACCATGTGCTGTGTCACTGTTTCACCAATTTTTTTTTCTACTGTTTCACCACTGAGAGTGCTTGAATTTTTGAAATTCCACACCTATATAGAATCAAGGAGTAATAGAGAAGATATGGGGAAAGTATTTAACAGAAGGGAACCCTCAGATACCAGGATAATTCACCAACACCTTCTTGTCGTTGACATATTCAGAAATCACTAGTGGTTGGGTTTCTTTGGGCTAGTAAAGGGGTATGATGATGATCTTGGCCATGAATTTTCCACAACATCGCACTCTCAAGGGGAAGACAGTGCCTCAAATGTTGTCAGAGGGTTGGCCATTTCTCTAAGTCTAGAAACTATCAGTAGAGTGACCACCTTTCCTCTAGGAATGAGATGGAGAAAAGAAGACAAGCAAGTATCTTAGCCAGGAAAAACTTCTTCCTTTCAAAAGAGAAGCCTGTAGAAGACAAGAATGGAGTGAGGAGAGAAAGCCTGCCTTACCCTTGGGATGAGGTAGCCTACCATATCCTTAAATACATATATTGTGAATGGAGATTAAGTGTAGTTTATTCCTACCACTTCAGGTTGCTCCAAGAGATGAGATTCAAGGCAAACTTACCCCTTTCTCAGAGACTTATTGTCCCTCATTTCCTTCTATAGTCAATCATGTAGATGATTAAGAAGGTAAGGGAAGGAAAACATCAACATTTAGCTCACCATGGCCTCATTAAATTTATAGTGGTAGATGCTCTGGACCATTTGAGAATCCATTTCCTATGGAATAAATTTGTAGACATGGATAGGGAGACTTTCATAGAAGCACAAGCCCTCACACCAGGATAAACTTCAAGCTCTAGTGTTGGAGGAAGAGAGGGAAAAAAGAGGAAGAAGAAGGAGAAAATACAAAAGAGGAAGAAGAAGGAGAAAATACAAAAGAGGAAGGGGCAACAAGAACAGAAGAAGAGGAAACAAAGGAAAAAGAGAAAGAGGCAACAAAGACAGAGGAAAGAGAAATAAAGATGAAAGGAGAAGAGTAGGAGAAGAAAAGAGAAGAAAGAATAATCCCTAAGAAGACTTCTTCACCCAAAGTAATAGAAGACACTAAACATGAAGTAGATGCAACCTTATCTACATTGGGCACTCCTGTTAAGCCCAATAGGAAGCAATTAAGACCAAGTCAAATGTATTTCAGAACCAGGAAGAGCACTAGAATTAGATAAGGAAAGCCACAAACTCCTAGAAGGGTTCCTCTAACTGTTGATGAGTCAGCAAGCAAAAATGAGGAAACAAGACCCAATGAGGGAAAATTCGAGGAGGTCACTCCTCCTAGAACCAAAAACAAATCACCCATACCACTTGTGAGTAGGCGTACCACTAGGTATGTCACCTTCAAGAAGCTAAGGATACGATCTTCCTTTGAGGAGGAGGAAAAAGAGAAGCTACAGGAGGATATGGGTTTTCCACATGAGAGATAGGGTTTTCTATAGGAGGGGCATAATTTTCTACATGCAGAACAAGGGAAGCTACAAGAGCCCAAGAAATATTCACAAGAGGTAGCCACCACCTCAAAAAATATTTAGAAATACCTACAAGAGATACAAGAACCTAGTCCACAACCTAGATTGAGCTCCTACTACAAATTCATTGAAGGAGGGGGGATTATCCTTGTTTAATTTTCAGTCCCACTCCTTTATGAGTTAGAAATAGAAAGAGGTAGAAACCACAGGTGGATGAAAATTGCTAAACCTAAGAAGGTAGAGGATGTAGTTCTCATGGAAGAAATAGTCATTGAAATGAGAAAATAATTGAGCTGAGAATGAGAGAGTCTATAATGAAGGAGCAGCTATAGGCAGAAAACATGAGGCTAAGAGAGAAGCCGCAGGATAAAGAAACACAACTTGCCACCATGTAAAGTCTCTCAATGGAAGCATTGAAATGCAGATAACCATCAAATTCTTATGCCCTCTTTCTCAATGAACAATGGCTACAATTCCAAATCAAAACCTTGGCACAACATGGATCTATGCCTTTTCAGTATTACAAAAAATTCATTGAATTTTGCAGCCAAGCTAACATGCCAAGACAAAGAAAAATTGGCTAAATTTTACATGCACAACCTTACTTTGACAAACATGAATTTTTGGGATCCCAATGCAATATTTGAGATATGCAGTTGATGGCCTTAGTATCTTGGATGACTCATGAGGAAACAAGAGTTGAGGAAGTGAAAAGGGTAATGGCAAAGGAAGAAAATGAATCATTGTATATCATGGTAGCGCTAGTGATCCCAAGGGATGTCATTAGAAATCATGGCCTTCTCTCCAATGATTCTGCTTTAGCATCGAAATACCTTGCTACCCAAGAAAAAGCCATTATACACTTTGAAGACACATCCAGGTTGTTGGAACAAAAAGTCTACAATATATCTAGAGGAGATGGCATGCCTTACCCCACAGTCTACATATAAGAGAATATCATTCTCCTAAAATGCTAAGGAATGCCTTCGAGAGAACACCATTACACAAGAGGATCATGCAGAGAATGAAAATCAGGGGGATAGGACTCAAGCTCAGTCCACCCTTGCTGCTAGGATTAAGAAGGAAGAGATGAAGTAGGAGAGCAGAAGGAATAGAAAAAAACATAGAGGAATGTGGGTTTTCACCTATAAGAGGGAAAACCATATGAGAAATGCAAGTTTTTACCCCTAAGAGGGCAAACCAGGGCCGTGAAAGAGTTTCACATGGATGACTGAGTTTCTTAGAGGATGAGAAATACCTTCAGTAGGGGGGTGATGACGAGTCCCATCGATAGGTACATTTTGAAGATTAATATGCCACCATCCAACCTTAAAACTATCCTTCTATTGCATTAATTCACAATTTTCATTATATTATGCTTAGTAAGAGGAGTAAAAGGTGTTTGTCATAGTATGTGGCTTAAAGTGGTTTAATTGCAATAAAATGAATCATTTTTGAGGTATTACTATGCAGGGGCTTAATGGATACAACTAGGAGATAATCTAGGGGGTTTTTCCACTTCCTTAACTCCCTAAACTCAACTTGGGATCACCGTATCCTCTATCACAAGTTCGAGCTCATTGGAAGCCAAGTGACTCCTATTCCAAGTAAAGATCAAGAAGGACAAGATCCACCATTTTCGAGATAAAGGAGGGAACCATTCTTACTTTCAAGGGAGATACTTCAATTGCCCTTTTTTATAAATAAATTGGAAGAAGAGCTCATTAGGCTTCAAAGTTTTTGTTTATCTAGGTGTAGCTATTGAGCTCCAAGCTTGACATTGTTATTTTCAACTTTTATGTGATGTATTCGACTTGTACTTTTTGATAATGAGAAGTTGTATTTTTAGCTAGATATGAGTTAGTTTTAGAGGGCTGAGACCCTTGGGTTTGGGCCCAAGCCATATGATTTTGTCCCTCTTCTTGTACTTATGTTTCTTCTTGATTCCAAGCAGTTCATAGTTTCTTGCATTTAAGTAGAAATTAACCTATACAATCCTGTGGTTGCAGCCTCTACATCACCTCTCTTTTGGGAGAATGAGTGGAAGGATTCACAACCACAACCCAAAAAGATCATGTTTATGATTTCTTGGAAATAGATTAGTGTTAGTTGTCTTGTTTTATATTATCTTTCTGTAGTTTATAAGTTAGTTTAGTGATTAGATCTGTGGTATTACATGAATTAGATGTCATTTAAATTCAATTCGTCTTTTCCATCATAAGTTATTTCATTTTTTAAATGATAAATGGATGCATGCATGTGATTGATTTCAGGGCTGATCGATTTGCAGGGAATGGCACCTTCACCAATTCCATCCTGAGTTCTTTCATCTTCTCTTTCCACATCCAAAATTTCTCCCAAAAGCCCTATTTTATAAACTACTCTTCCTAGGTCACTGAGAGAACTCATCCTAATGCAAAACAGGTCTCTGAGAGGTCCAGAGCTTGGCTAAGGCCTCAAACCAACCTCCTTTCATTTACTTCATCTACTATCACCCTCTCCATACCCTCAAGCCAATGTTTTCACCTTAAAAAACCACTCGATTCCCTCTTGTAGAATTACATGCCTTCTGTAGAAAACCTATAGCAATTTTTTTCTTCATCAGTTTCAACCCCCACTACAACTTTGAATTAACATAAATGCATAATGATCCCCAATTGAGATAACATGATCAGGGAAAGCTCCTAGGCCACTCCAAACCTTCCTTGTCTTCACTGCAAAAACATAGTAGAGTTAGTTTCTTTATTATGCAAGTAGGTTATTGATTTATGAGCAAATATGAACTAGGTAGATGGTACCTGTAATTTTGATTGATAGTTTGATAATTATGCAAGATAAATTAGTTTCTTTTCTACAAGTAGATGAGGTAATTAGATGAATTCTTAAGATACCATAGCTTCATTTCTGCAAGTAGGTTAGCCTCTGTCTTTTCATGAATTGAGTAGTTAGGGTTTTACAAGTTGAGTCAATGACATTTCCCTTTTCATAGCTAGAAGCAATTTCCAATTGTCCTTTTATGAAGATTTCATTCTAATTCAGTAGGAGAAAGGGTCTTTGGGCATCTTTTGATCTAATTTCATAACTTAGGGTGGCATGAATGGAATCTTATCTACTGTGCATATAAAATTTTCACCTCGAAGTTTGTATGAACCCCATGTTTATAATTTGAGTTGAGGAGAACTTGGGAGTTGCAACATTCTTGGTGCAATACCAAGGCTCACCAGCAACGACTCATATTCAAAGCTTTGTTCTGTGTGTGGATATATTTTGTGATAGGGCAGAAAGTTTGAAGCAACATGCTTTGGTTAGCCGATGTGAATTTTAAATTGTCTGAGATTTTTTGAAGGGCTAGGTGGATAAATAATGGACACCAATCCTCAATTATAGGTTAAAAGTTAGCTTCCCGCTCAACAAATGGTTCCTCTTTCATTTCCTGTGCTCAACAGATGTAGAAAATTTGCATCAATCCCATGGGTTAGAGGACATGCCTTATTTTCCCTTTAGAGATGGTTCGTTAGATTTAATCCCTTGCAGTAAGTGACATGATGCAAATCAATATGGGTAAAATTTTGAGGTTTACTATCGGTACTGTGGTCAAAGTAGTCCATAATAACGATTTCCAATAATATCGACAAGTTTTTCTACATGGAGGAGGGTTCCTTGGGTTTGCTGGAAAAGATGATTGCCTGAGTGTTGGTGGAAGTAGATTTTACTGGGGTTCTTCCATCAAAGATAGATCTTTACTAGGGGCCATTCCATTTAAGACAGGTCATCGACTATTGGGGAACCCCTTCCAATGCTTGGGCTTTCATGGAATTGGACATATGATAGCAGATTTCCTGAGACGATTCGAGGTTGGGAGATACTCGACAAGGTTATAAGATATCAAAAATGATCTCAAAGGGAAGCGTCAGTGAGTCAAGGGACATACAAAGGTTTTTGAAGACAATGAGGATACATGTACTTTCTTAAATGTTCCTACCCATTATCCTGTAGGTCATCATGTTCCTCTTTCTAAAAACCTTGTTTCTGATGAATCTGAGAAACATAATATTAATGATCCTTCATAAGTTGAGAAATTTGATAATCCTATTATTTGGTCAAACAATAGGGAGAAGTATTTGTTAGGAAACCATCTCAAAAAAAGATAGAAAATATAGATCAACACCTTAGAATTGAGCTTCTTCGAGGGGGCAACCTCCTTTACATTACACAAATGAAAAATTATTGGATGATACAAATGACAAGACCTCCTTTCTATATATAGGAGTCTAAGGGGTTATAATATAATTAGAGCCGCCATAACAATAATAATGTAAGGGCACAATAATAACAGTAGTGGGCTTCTGTGGGGCACAATAATAACAATATGGGGACTACATGGGTACAACAATATAATAAGGGGGTTGTACTAATAACAATAAGGGGTTACACTAGTAGTATAGGGGCCTAACAATATTCTATCTCGTCAACCCTTAACTCCCATGAAGGCCTGTCAGTGTTTGTTCCCTTTGACAGAGAGTCTATAGAGAATGTTCTAGATAGGGACCAAACTGGTGAGTATGCATATCTGCGTAGACAATCAATTTTCCCTTCTATTTATTTTGGTACTTTCATGAGGAATCCATCTTCTCCTATCTCTGAAGACCATGAAATTGGGTTCTTGGCACAAAAAAACTTTGTTGGTTTACAGCCATTGACGATTAAAAAATCATTCTCTCACGAGGATGATGTTTGTGTTAGTCCCAACTCTAGGAAGATCATAACTGCTAGGAAGATGAAGGGAATCAAATATAAAAGGGTGGCCTATTGACACCTAACTTTGAGATTAGTAAAAATTATGTAAATATTTTAAGTAGAAAAAATAAAGGAAGTTAGACGATGAAGATACATTGGGAGATGAAACCCAATTGTCTCCCTCTCGTTGTATATGTCCATGTTCTATTTTAATGTAGATACAACAATTTCATTTGGAGTTAGTCCTGGCCTAACATGATATCAAAACCGACTGCCAAAAGTAATTTCTTTTCTCTTGTAACTCCTATCCACTGCTAAATTCCATGATCTATTATCTATCCACTGAATTCTCTGTCCCTTTGCATCGACTCTTGAAGCATTGATAAAAATGAATGCCGTGCTATGTGAGATGGTGATGGAACATATATATATTTTAAAGACTTATTTTTTGGTGAGGCTATACTTGTAGAACATCGAGTCTATCACCATATATCATAGGATCAGGGTTAAAATTGCATCTTGTCTATATGACATAGTTCAAATTCAACCGACCATAAATGCTATGCATGGTAAGTTTCTCTGCATGAAATGCCTCTCTTAAAATTTGTGCATTGGAGAATGGTGCCTTGAATGCATGGAAGATTCAAACGCTGGTTGAAACCCCTTTTGTGGTGAACTGTGTATGATGATGTGCATTAATGGCCGATGTTGCTATGCGTTGAATTGTTGTCTGGGGGACTGAACGTTTCGTTGACTGGTTTGTGGTATAGATTGTAACTAGAATGAAATAAGTGTCAAAATTCTTGGATACTATGCCATGAATGGTGTGTTAAATACTGTACATTTTTTTGAATGCTCGTAGTTCATATGTCGTTGATTCTTGGAATGGAATATAAAATTTGTTGTATGGAATATATTGTATCATGGTGCATATTGATGGTATGTGATGATGGGATATGAAATGCATTATGGTATGAAATATGTTGAGTTTTTTTTTTGAAGTGTTGTGAGGGGTGTATTTTGATATACCATGTGGAATATTATGATACACATATTCCCATATGAGTTTTAGTTTGGGTAACCGTTAAATTATATAATGGTTGGTAAATTATGTATGGTTGATGTGTATATGTGATGATTAAAGCTTATATATATATATGAAAAGTTGAGTTTCATTAATTTTTTGAAAAGTTTTTTTTTTTTATCAAAATTACTGGTATGAGGATTTAGTTTATTCAAGGCCAGCCTATAAGTTTTGCAGAACTTTATTCAGTCGTCTTCATACTGGGAGTAGTTCTCACTAGAAAAGAGAACTATCATGAGTGGTATAGGAAGATAAAACATATCCTAATTTTCAATGAGCTTTGGAAAGGAATTTGTGTAGGAGAAGGAGACAATGCACCTGAAAATCCTACTTCAGATAAGGAGCTTTCCATTTGGAAAAAAAAGAACAACAAGGCATATTCCTTGATTGCAGTGTTAGTGAATGAAGAGGTGAGTCATCATATTTCTCCATTTTTAAATTCCTTTGAAGCCTTAAATAAGTTGAAGGAATTATATGACTCACACTATGAACTTGAAGTTGTTCAATTGATGATAAAATTGTTCAACATTGATTTGAAAAATGTTGATCCTCTTCCCTTATCATTAGGAATAAGATCCATTATGCATGACATTAAATCCACTAGCATTGAAATACATGTTCTTCTCATAGCCTATGTCAAGGCACTATATCCAAAATATTCACATAAAATTCCCTACCCCCTATCCAGATCGAAGATCAAAGAAAAAAAGAAAGATACCCCCCCTTTGGGGTGGGGCCGAAGGGCCGAGGGGTTTGATAGGATGCAATGGAAGATTAAAATATAAAGATTAAAAAATATAAGAAGGTTGGTGGATGGTTGATGGGTGGAAAGTTGGTGGATGGTTGGAGGGGCCCCATCACCCCTCGGCCCCTCAGTCGAGGGGACGAGGGGTGATGGGGCCCCTCCAACCATCCACCAACTTTTCACCTATCAACCATCCACCAACCGAGGGGCCGAGGGGTGATGGGGCCCCTCTAACCATCCACCAACTTTCCACCCATCAACCTGTTAGCGCTTGGAATTCACCTAGGCTGAGATAGACAAACTCTCAAGGCTACATCAAACCATTTCACCTCGTAGCTAGCCCTACGAGGTATGAGAAGGCTCTCTCGGGTCAAAACTCGATGGATTTTGTCGATAGGATGAGTTGACCAATTAGGAACAAAGATTTTAGGCTAGTAAATTGATAAGGGGGGTTGATTATTTTTGGGTTTTTGGTGGCAAATTGGAGGGAGTGCAATTCATGGTGCGGGGATTGAGCACAGTTTTTTGCAGGGGGATCTTTGGGGCAAGGTAGGAGTGAGCGCTGATGCCTTAATCTGAGATGGATGATCAGGGATGATAGAGAAGGAGCTAAAGAGGGCAAACAACCATTAGAATCCTCTCTAGACAGTAGAAAACATAAATTTTGAACAAACTAAAAAAGCTGAGCATGTCAAAGCATGATTTCAAACTTTACCACTTCATCTGTCCAAAATAGAAGCAAAAGAGAGATGTGGAATACATAAACAAACTTACAAGAACATGTAGAGAACACACCATCAACACAACAATCCAC
>APFE031082666.1:0-21189 GCA_000404065.3 Pinus taeda | reverse complement strand
AGCCTATTCTGGTCTCCCAATATATACTCAACGGTACATGGGAGCACCAGTTCGTACTGGAACTTGTCGTCTCAAAGAGTAGGAATCACCCAACTTACAATGAAAGTGATAATTACCAGGCTTTACGACACCAAAATACGTCTCTGGTCTAGACCTCTAAATGTTGTGCATTAGGTTCCAAAGCGTTTTTATGTTCACTGAATTTATTTTACAGTTTATCTTTCTTAAGATTTTTTTTTTCAGGTTCACCATGTGATGTATATATACAATTCCTAAAATGCAATCTAAGATGATAAACAATCGTTTAATCTTCTTTTTGCAATGAAAATCCTAGCTACTAAGGAAAGAGAAGCAGGATTCTTTCAACATAGAGGAGAGAGCACACACTAGATTTAGTGTCCTAAATCAAAATCAACAAGCAGTCTAAATGCAAATGCACATGCATGTATTTGTTTTCAGTTTCATAATGTGTGAATGACAAAAATAATGCTAAGTACAAATCTGAATCATTTCAAGCGACAGTACTAATGATTTTCTCTTCAAAAGACGAAAGGATGATAATGACAACACATTGCGATTTTGAATTGAAAACTGCTTTCGACACTTGAAAAACTATTAATTCAAATAAAACACAAGAGTGACAGAGTAATCGACAATCAAGAATAGTAGGATTCTTTTCTTTGACTGAAAATGACACTTGCGACACTTCCAAATCAAAAGATGACAATTTGATTATGCCACATCTTTGTAAAGGATAACTGTAAATGGCAAACAATACATTTTAACATATAAAGTTCTTTGTACAATGGAGGCTAAATCATGCAAAGGAAGGTAGTTTCCATAGTGGTATACTAATCACAGACAGAAAAACTCCTAAATAAAGTTGAAGAGAGTCAACAAAAACCAAAATTTGGAAGCAAAAAAAGCCTTATCTGATCATCGCACCTGTAACAGAGGGAAATAGCGATGCATCTCACCTACTACACACGGGAGGTGCGATGCATCCAGATTCCCAAGAGCAGAAGGTGCGATGGTCCAGGGACAAGACTTCAACTTGGTTCTTGGAGATAGTTTGCAACTCAGTTAAGGTATTTAGGCCTAGCTAATGGTAGTCAACAAATGTAAATCACAGGGGCTGATCTAATGAGGCTACTTGAGCAACCACCATGGAAATTAGGATGTTTGCAAATCGATTGTTCAGTTTATAAACAAAACCCAGAGATAGACTGAAGTAGCATTGATCTACTTTTCACTTGCATAGAAAATGCAGTTCGAAGGCTATCTGGCTTAACCTCAAGCTCCATCTGTAAGTTTATAAAGCAAACAAATATAGACAAGCAAACAAGCTAGTCATTCCCCAGCGGAGTCTCCATTTTGTTATCAGGAAATCTAGTTTCTATGCAGCGCTCCTAGTCCCACTAAGATGCGTAGCTATCTTAGAAACAAACAAATTAAAGTTACTTTCATTTTCCTTTACGAGAAGTAGATAGGAGAGGAGCAAACAATACCAACCTCAATCTTTCGCTTGGTACCTTGCTTGTTCCTTATCCCCTTTGACGGATCTTTTGCCACTCGTTCCTTGATTACTCTGCTTCAAAGAGTACCTGTAAAGTCAAAGCAGCATAATACCTTCAAAGTGTAGAGATCTACAATCATAAACAGTATAAGACGAGATATATATTGACCACACAAATGCATATATAATCAAACATACAAGAATGTGGAGGAAAACGTGAATAACTTTATTGATATAAATATTAGAAGAGAAGATTACGACCCATTGATCTGACCCAACGTCATCCTCCCAGCATGAAAGCCCTTCCTCACCTCATGAAAAGCTTAGATCACCCAACACTATGATGTTTCACCAAGAAACTAACAACACTTCCTTACAAGATGCGAAATTCCACCCTCTGGATCTCTAGGATGAGGGATCCATATATAGATGATTGCAGTGGGGTGAGTCAGCTTCTGGGATTTTGATTAGTGTCTTCTCTCTGATAGTTATTAATTCCACTTGGAGATTGATGATCTCTTACTCATCCCTGGGTGAATTCAGAGAGGCAAGTGTCACATGAGAAGTTTCTCGAAGATTCCATGATCATCCACCTTGCAAACTATCTCTACCATTTGTCTCCTCTCGCCCATCGGACCCTATAGAAGGGCTTTACAATATGCATCGCACTTTTTTCACTGAGTAGGTGAGATGCATCGCAACCTTAGCACTGAGCAATCTGTATGGTTCAGCTTTGACTAGTTCTGAGTAGTTTTCTGTGGAGAACTTCTAGGAGATGATGTAATCAATTGACCTTGTTCCTTTAGGGCATGAAACAACACTTTTAGGGACTTAGAAGCCCTTGGTTTATGGACATATGTGGTTGGGGTTACAGTGCCCAAATATGTCTATAACAACTTCAGAACCACAAGGTGCACTTCAGAACAAAAATGCGCACTTCGGAAGAACGAGGACCTTCTCTCCCTTCAAAGGTACACTTCAGAACAATGAAGCTTGCTTGAGAACAGCGAAGCAGACTTCAGAGAAAGAAGCTACACTTCAGAAAAATGAAGTGCACTTTAGAAAATGAAGGATACTTTATCTCCTTAAAATTACATAGTGCAGCCATGAAGCAAAAAACCTTCATCATTCCCTCCTCCCTTAGAGTGCATGGCGCAGCCACGAAGCATGATGCATTGATCATTCCCTCTTCCTTCAAGGAAAATGATGCAGTCATGAAGCATGAAGCCTTCATTCTTCCCTCTTCCTTTAGGGCTCATGGTGTAGTCACAAAGCCTTCATCCTTCCCTCTTGCTTTAGGGCTCATGGCGTAGTCACGAAGCTTTCATCCTTAACTTTTCCCTTAGGGCACATGGTGCAGTCACAAAGCATGAAGCCTTCATCATTCCCTCCTCCCTTTGGGTGCATGGCATAGTTACAAAGCACAAAGCCTTCATCGTTCAATATTCCCCTATGTGCTTTATGCTCAATCCTTTCTTAGACCCTTTATATTGAGCACATGCTGTAATATGGAAGGCTGAAGGAGTCCTCCTCTCAATGGTTGAATAGTTGAATTATTCTTTTCCCATCAAGCCTCCTTCTTTTAACCCTCTCACAGTCCTATCATGAGTTGATCATTCCATGATCTAGGTAGTGCTATAATGGATGTTTCCAATACTGATTTCATTTTTCCATGAATGATTTTCATTAGCAAGAGTACTTTCCAAGCTTGAGAAGAGTATTCTTAAAGAAGATGTCAAGGTGAAAGCATAAAGAAACACCTGCATAGAAGAAGCACCAAAGAGATTTACCAAGGAGACATGAAGCAAATCAAGGACCAAGATAGAAAGAATAAATTACATGATGATTCAAAGGATTCCAATATTTATCCAAGACCCTTTGGAGGGTTGAAATGAAGGAAAAAATGGATATTTTATTAAAATGATGTATAGATAAGATTTATCATCCAGAATTCAAGATGAAGAAGTAAGGAAGACATCTTTGCATTTCCACCTCATCATGAAGACAATTCCAACATTTTCAAGTCGTAACTTGTACAAGTGTAATCATAACATCCAATGTGTGTGAATGTGTCATGCCAGATCATTGTGTGGAATGTAATGATGTATATTCAAGGAAAAGGACAAAATGTAATGTGTGGAAGTCCAAGGGTCATATGTCGAATATGAAAAGTCACATGGAGAGGTCAAAAGGTCATTTAGAAGTTCAAAGGACATATTAGAAGTCCAAGATTCATGAGGGTAAACCAAGAGTCAAGAGGAGATGAAAGCTCATTTATCTTGTTATAAAAGTAACCTCATAACTCAAGTAAGGGAATTTTGGAGGCTTAAGCTTTGGGGAGCTAGTCATTCTCTACTTGGAATAGGAAAGAAAAATATTCTTTGGAGAAGCAAGAAGTGACTTAATGTTCCACTACTAGAACTAGTTCCTTATCATTGTAACTGTGTACTTGGATCTTTCACCTAATTGAAACTTAATGAACCAACACATTTTCATGCATGTATCGTGAATGTTTTAGGAATATTCTTGGGATTTTTATGGTATATGTTGTGTTCATATGTACTAGATAAATTGAACTATTTCAGTGGCTTTAATACTCATATTCTTGAATGTATGTTGCATTCACTTTAACTATCGTTATGTCAACTAATTTTCTATTAATATTTTCATTCTCTTGTGTGTCTCTCTTAGGTTAGTACTATTACTTCCTTTGAGACACTGACTCTTGTCTCCCGCTTGTGAAGGTCTCCTTTTACACATTGCCATTAGTGTTTCGCAATGTAAAATTTCTTGTTCAAGGTCTACATAAACAATCTCTTATGTTATCCGTTGAAATCAAGGTGATACTTTATGTTATGGTGGTTGGGTTGATACTTTGAATGGGGCTCCTACTCCAAATGGTGTGAGTTATAATTGAGACTTCACATCGAGGATACCCCTATGTGTTGGTAGTATCCAACACCATCAACATAACACAAAATTTATTTTGCAATGTTCCACATGCATTCCTTGTTCTGCACCTCCACAGAAATTCCCCCCCACATACCTCCATCCCACACAACACTACATATTAATCAAAAGTTGTTGCAATGGTTAACATTCTTTTTCATTTTAAAATTTTACACATTCAGCTATGTGGAATAACAAGTGTACGGATCCAATTATGTGTGTGGAGGAAATTATGTGTGTAATAGGGGGTATGTGTGGGAGAATAAGTGTGTAGAGGGGATGTGTGTGCGAAGAAGGAACATAAAATTTTTCTCACACACATGAAATTATTTTAACTTTAAGCATCAAATTTGAAATAAAAACTGCACAAATAATTGGGAAATTAAAATTTGTTGCAATATTTAAAATATTTTTCCATTCTAAACTTTTACACATTCATTATGAAAAACGATAGGTGTTTGGATCTAGGGATGTGTGCAAAGTAAAGGATGTGTGGAATAAGTGGTATGTGCAAGAATAGGTGTGCAGAGAGAATGCATGTGTGGAGAAAGAACAAAAAAGAATTTCCAGATACATGAAATTATTTTAACTTTAAGTAGGAACTTTCAATCATGTCTAGTCAACAATGGCTATTAAAATAAACAGTCCCTACCTCTACTAGCGAGTGTAAAAGTCACTTCATAGTGAATTGATTTGATACAAGAGAATCACTATCAGGAAATTCATTTTGACTGTGAAGTGGGTTTCCTGAATTTATTTTAATTGTTTTAAATAATTAGGAGAATTAGTATTTAGTTAGAGTTATTATGTATTTGTATAGAATAAGAAATTGTTCTAGCTAATTTCGACAAATACTGCAACCATTTTATTATAAGGATATTTTCTAGATTTAGGAATTAGATCCACAATTACTGGATTTGAAATGATTTTTATGTTGTATTAAAAGTAGATTTTGTGGCTCAGAAAGAGGTTTAGATAATTCGAATAGTTTTGTGTCAAAAATGTGAATTAGTGTAGTATTCTATGATTACATGAAGAAACAAATAATTAAAAATATAGATACTTGGCCTTTGATTAGATCATTAGGCGCTCCTTTCTTAATTTAGTCTTGTTTCCACATTTATGAATTATAAAATTTTTCTTTAAATCCTTGTTCAAGCTTCAATCCCAAGTGAAAGAGAGTCATTATGCTCTAAATTTTCATTGGGTTAATTTAGGTCAATGGCAACCATTGCATTACCTATAGTATATTTGGTGTTGCATTGAATTAAGTCTAAAGCATATTAAGGAAGAGTTATAATTTTAAAGGGGGATTTCTTTATTTTTCAAGTAAGGGCACATTGTTTGAGACAGGTCAAAGTTGGTAGTTAGATAAGTGGTATAGTTGTTGAATACATAGTGAAAGCCAACCGTGGCCTGGAAGGACCCATTCAATCATTTAGTCACATAATATGTCCTACTTCGACTTATTTGTATTGTAGTCAAAGAATTCAACCCCAAACTGTAGTTAGAACCCTTCTACAACATCTAACTCTATTCACCAAGCCCGACAACTAGCCTTGCACAAAAGCCCCACCCTCAACTATTTGTGGATTAGTTAGCACTGAACCCAATTGGGAGTTATATTAAAAATATTTACTTTTCATAGAGTTATGACCCAACCATGTAAATTTGTAGAATAGGTTGGTTGTTTTTTCATGTAATTAATAAAAAGTGCATTTCTAAATATTTTCTTGATTTATTTGAAAAAAGAGATTGTGTATAATTGTGATTTTTGGAAGCAAACAATCAAGTTGGACATTGGGAAGGAATAGATCAACATCATTTGTGTTATCAAAGCATGTTTATTTCAATTAAAAAGAAGAATAGTAGATCATCAAGGAGTATCTTGAGGAGAAGGTCGAGGTAGGCTTATAGAACATGGTTCTTTGCAAGTCCAAATGAGAACGCTTCGAGAGAAAGTAGCAACTATGGAGACTACATAGAAGAGAGAAACTGGTACGAGAGATGTTAGTGAGGTAAGGATCATGAAGATATTTTCTAAAATAAATTCCAGGCCAAAGATGGAGATTCTGCGATATGAAGGTAATTTAAGTGTTGATGAATTAATGGATTGGATACATACCCTTGCTAAATATTTTGATTATGAATATGATGAAGCTGATAAGTGAGTTAAGTATGCAGTAACAATATTGAAAGGTCGTGTTTCACTCTGGTGGGATGAAGTGCAAGCTAAGCGGAAAGGGAAAGGAAAAGCTAAAATTAAAGACTAGGACATAGTGGTGGAAAAAATCAAAGGTAAATTTTTAACGAAAGAATATTAGATTAATACTTTTAGACATATATAAAATCTTAAGAATAATTTTTTGTCAGTTAAAGAATATATAGAGAACTTTTATAAATTGAAAATTAGAGTTGGTCGTGTATAAGATGATGCTGAGAATGTTACTAGACATATTAATGGTTTTATATTTGATATTCAAGCTAAATAAATTTATTGTTTTTAAATACTATTGAAGTTACATATTAGGACCCCTTAAAAGCTTAAGAGAAGTTTTCTATTAGAGAAGTCAAGGAAGGATTCCTACAAGAGGCATAGGACAACAAATTGGAAGAGGAATAATTTAGTTTGCAAAAAAGGAAGATGAAGGAATTTCCAATAGGCAATCACTAAGAGGAGGTGGTTCGAGATGGACGAGGTTAGTATCTAGAGGTAGAGGTCATGGAAGAGACTACCATCATAGATGTTTCAGATGTGGGAAACTTGGGCATATGTGATGGGATTTTCCTAAGAATGCATGTCAAACATGTATGCATGTCACTAAAGCAACCGAATGAATTTAGGATCCAACTATTATTGAAGAGGTTCCTGAAGTGGGAGAATCATTGTTAATGAAAAGAGTGTTGATCAAAGTTCAAAAGGAGACCAGGGAACCAACTCAAAGAAATAGTTTATTTGAAACAATGTGTATTCAAAGGGTGAGTGTTGCAATTTTTTTATTGATAATGGAATTACTAATAATTTGGTTTTGTGGAAATGGTAGAGAAGTTAAATTTACAAAGAGTCACACATCCTCATCCTTATAAAGTATCATGACTACGAAAGGGACACCAATTATTGGTTAAGAAGCAGTGTAAAGTAGATTTTAATAGTGGAAAATATAAAAATGAAGTTGTTTGTGATATAATTCTGATAGATATTTTCCATGTGTTATTTGGGAGATCGTGGAAATATGATAGGAAGGCCATACATGATGGGGGAAGGAATAAATATACTTTTGAAAAGGATGGGGAAAATCATGTGTTGTTACCTTTACTGGATGAATAAATTAAAGACGAAGTAAGTCCCAACATATTGCTTATGAGTGGAAAGCAGTTGTTGCAAGAAGCCAAGAAAGAATAAATTCACTTTGCTTTAGTTCGGAAACAACAAGTAATTCTTACCAGAATCAATTTAAATGATTTGTTAGATGAAATTAGAAATATGTTAGCTCAATTTACCGATATTATTGTGGATGTGTTACCAAGTAGATTATGTTGTGTTATAAGTATTAGCCATCACATTTATTTAATTTTAGGATCTATTCTACCAAATAAATCTTTTTATAGAATGACACAACAAGAAAATGAAGAAGTAAAAACACAAGTTCAGGAATTATTGGAAAAGTGTCTAATAAAAGAAATCTTGTGTCCTTGTGTTGTGCTGACAATATGGAGTCCCAAAAAGGAAGGAGGTTGGATAATGTGTACAAATTCTAGGGAAATTAATAAAACTACCATCAGGTATTGATTTCCGCTCCCAAAAATTCATGATTTAATTGATTGTTTAGGTGAATCATTCTTTTTTTCAAAAAATTATTTAAAAACTGGATAGCATCAAATTTGTATGAGAGAGAGAGAGAGAGAGAGAGAGAGAGAGAGAGAGAGAGAGAGAGAGAGAGTCGAGTTTAAGACAAATAATGGGTTGTATGAGTGGCTCGTGATTCCCTTTGGTATGTCCAATGCACCCAACACATTGATGACGTTAATGAACACATTTTTAAAAGATTTTATAGGGAAAATTGTTATTATTTATTTGGATGATATGCTAGTGCACAAAAGGAATAGGGAAGAGCATCTACAATATTTAAAATTAGTTCTCGATATGCTGCAAAAAGAATAGTTGCAAATAAATTTAAAGAAGTGTAGTTTTATGAAATTGGTTTATTTTATCAGAGAATAGAATCTTACTCAGAACATATCTCTTTAATTACTAAACACTGCAATTTATAAAGGTTTTCAGCCACAGAGGAGCAATAACTAAGCTGAATGACTTTATTATCCACTGACACCATCTTACTGCCTAATAGTGATCGGTGTGCCTGAACAGTGATTGGTGTCGTTCGAGATTAATACCTGACACCTCCCCTTATTCATGATCTACATGTTAACTTTCCTGCTGGTCTAAGTCTCAACTAGGCTTACAACATAATTTGGATTTTCTACAACCCACAACTTACTTCTATGCATTTCAAATTTAGCCTTTCGAAGAGGCTTGGTGAATATGTCAGCCACATTTTCATTTGTATTACAATATGATAAGTCAATTTCTTTTTATTGCAATTTTTCTCTTACAAAATGATGTTGTTTTTCAATGTGTTTTGTCCTTGCATTATATATAGGATTGTTTGCCAATTTGATAGTGCTTTGATTGTCACATCTAATTACTATAGGTGCTTGTTGTGTTTCTCCAACATCTTCAAGTATCCTTCTAAGCCATATTACTTCACAAGTAGTAGTGCATAATGCTTTATACTCATCTTCAGTGGATGACAAGGAAACAGTTGGTTGTTTGTTACTACTCCATGATATTGGTCCTGAACCAATATTGAACATGTATCCAGTAGTAGATTTCCTATCATCTAGATTTCCAGCCCAGTCAGAATTAGAATAACTTGCCAATTCAACATCAAATTCATCAGTATACATAATACCAAAATTAAGTGCTCCTTTCAAATTTTAAAGAACTTTCTTTGCTGCTTTCTAATGGCTTTCACAAGGCTTAGCCATGAAATGAATAAGTACGCTATCAGAATATGCTATATCTGACCTAGTAGTTATTAGATAGTTCAAACTTCCCACGAGTTGATAATACAAAGTTCCATTCACCTCTTTTGTTCCATCATCACTGCACAATTTGGCATTCTGATCTAATGGAGTAGATGTTGCCTTGCATTCAATCATATTGAACCTTTTAAGGATTTCCCTTGTATATTTTCTTGGTGTGATTAGTGTCTTACTAGATTCCCTCCAAAATTCAAAACCTAAACAATAATGGAATTCACCAAGATCCTTCATCTCAAATACATATGACAACTGCATTTTAATTTCTTCAATCAACTTTCATGCAATTCCTATAATGATAAGATCATCAACATATATAGATATTAAAGAAACATTCCCACTTTCATCTTCCTTGATCTACAAGTTAGGATCATTTTTGCTTCTCGTCAAACCTTTCTGATAAAAGAAAGAATCAATTTTGACATACCAAGATCTTGGTGCTTGTTTCAAACCATATAAAGCTTTCTTTAACCTGCAAACTAGATGCTCTTGTCCCTATTTCACAAACCCTTCAGGTTGAACCAAATAAACTTCTTCTTTTAACTCACCATTCAAAAATGTAGATTTGACATCTAACTGATGCATTTTCCAATTATATTTTGTAGCTAATGCAATCATGATTCTAATTGTGTTCATATTAGCTACAGGTGCAAAAGTATCTTCATAATAAATTCCCTCCTTTTGTGAATATCCTTTTGCAACCAAACTAGCTTTATGTTTATCAATACTTCCATCAACATTAAACTTGGATTTATACATCCATTTGCATCCTATGGGAACTTTGATTTTAGGTAATTTTGTTAATTCCCATGTGTCATTCTTCATAATAGAGTTATATTTTTCATTCATTGCATCTCTCCATTCTTCATATTCTTTAGTTTCCCCATATATTGAAGGTTCTACAACATTCATAACAAGAGACATTAATGCATAATCTTTATACCTTACAGGTACCTGACTTTGATGTTATGACCTTCTTGGAGTTTTACTGCTTTCATCTTTCCTTTTTCTATGTGGAGTCTCCTCTCCTTTTCTCGGAGTATCATGACTACTTGATGCTCCTTGCTCTTGAACTTGTACCTATTCCTGTGCTTGTTCCTATTCTTGTTCAACACTTGTATCTAATTTGGCATAATCATCAATATCATGCCATACACCAGTATTATTCTTTTATCACCTTCATCTGCATTCTCATGAAACACCACATCCCTACTTGCAAGAAGTCTATGAGTACTAGGATCAAACAAATTTTATGATTTTTGATCATCACAATAACCAATAAATATGCACTTAATGGCCTTTGCATCAAGTTTTCTTCTTTCATATTTTGGAATATGAGAAAATGCCTTGCAACCAAAAACTCTTAAATGACTCACTTTTGGTTTGTACCCATAAAATGCTTCGAAAGGTGTTTTAATCTAAAAAATTTTGGTTGGACTCCTATTTTCCAAATAAACAATAGTATTAATAGCTTCAAACCAAAAACCATTAGAGATATTTTTACCTTGAAGCATACTACGTGCACATTCAACTAGTGTTCTGTTTTTCCTCTTAGCAACTCCATTTTGCTGAGGTGTATGTGGCACTGTAAATTGTTGCATAATCCCATTGCTTTTACAATATTGATTAAATTATCTTGATTTGTATTCTCCTCACTGATCATATCTCAAAATTTTGATGTAATTACCAGTTTTTTTTTCCACCATACTCTTAAACTCTTTAAAGTACTCAAAAACATCACTCTTCTTTCTTATGAAATAAACCCATGTATACCTAGATCTATCATCCACAAAAATAATAAAATACCATGCTCCACCAATACATCTAGTTTGCATAGGTCCACATACATCAGTATGAATTAATTCAAGTATTTCCCGTTGCCATTTCTCTTTATGTATAGGAAATTCCTCCCTATGTTGCTTGCCAAGTACACATGCTTCACATTCAACATGATCATTCTTCAAGATAGGAAGACCTTCAACCATTGTGTTCCTTTTAAGTAGCATTAAATATTTGTGATTTAGATGTCCATACCTTTGATGCCATAAATCTACTATTGATATTGTTGTAGATGCCAACGCTTGATGACTTTTCCTCGTCACATCCAACTTATACAAGCCTCCAACTCTGGTACCTGTGGCAATAACCTTGTACTGATCTTGAATATCTTTCACTGCACACTGTGATTTAATAAATTCCACCTTCAAATCTTGGTTAGTAATAGGAGGAACATAAATTAAATTCTTTTTAATACCAAGAACATACACCACATTATGGATCTGTCTCTCTTGTCCATTAGGAAAATTCACACCTATTACTCCATAACGTTGAACTTTAAGTGATCTGTTATCTCCTAGATAAACATATGTTCCATCAATGTTTTCATAATATTCATCAAGCCACTCCTTATTACAAAACATATGGAGTGATGCACCAGAATCAATGAACCAAACATTCACATCATCATTTTCCACAAACAATGCAACATCAGAAACAAACACTTTAAGATTTTTAAATCCAACACTGATTGAGGTGTCTTTGTGCACAACATTTCCATTATGCCTTATGTTTCTTTGCCTAGACTCATTATATTTCCTTTTATAGCAATCTTTAGAATGATGCCCACGTTTGCCACAATAATAACAATCATCATTTCTCTTATCATGGATTGGAAATTTAGACTGTGTCATACCTTTCTCTTTTGCTTGAAACTTGCCTCCTTTGTTCTTCTCCCATGGCTTGCCTCTTTATGGATGTTTACCCTTGGCTACCAATGCCAGATTTGAATTACTAGAACCCATATTAAAGCTCTGCATCCTCTCCTCCTCTTGTAGAAGAATTCTTGTCAATTCATCAAATGTAGGGGGCTTCTCTCTAGCTGAAAGACTTGAAACAAATATTTCATAATCTTGCAATAAGCCATTTAAAGTGATGGTGACTAAGTTAGTACTAGACACCTTTTCACCAATATCTCCTAGCTTATCACTTAAATATTTGACATGAGATACGAAATTGCTTATATTTTCATTTTCTTCCATTTTTAGAGATAGAAGCTTAGTCTTCAAAAACAAGATCCGGTTTGTATTTGTTGTTTCATAAAAACCCTTCAGTGTATCCCATGTTTCTTTTGATGTCTTGCAATCTCTGATGTGAGGAATAATGTTGTCCATTACAGACATATGCAGTAACACCTTTTCTTTTGTCTCCCTTCTCTCCCAATCTAGAATAGAAGCTGCAACAGTTGGTTTGGGCTCATCCCCACTCACAATGGACCACAAATAATAACCTTCTAAAATAGTCAGCAACTTGAGTTTCCAATTCACATAATTTCCTCGATCAAGTTTGGTGGATTCATTCAAATAAGTATCAGCCAACAAATTGATATGATGGAAAATAAAAACTTTCTCCAATCAATGAAATTCCACCAAATCTAAATCCAAATGCACCCAATTTCACCAAATCCTAGAAAACTTTCACCACACATGCACCATAAAAATCTTTACTAACTCCTTTTCACTATAAAAATTATTTTCACCACTTAAAACAAAAGTGAATATTTAAAAAAAACTTGTATCTCCATAAATAAAAACAAACTCAAACATTGAGTTTCCTTCCAACAATGATTTTTGTTTTAATAATAACATCAAAATTTTAAAGTAAAACAAGGAATGCACCGTGGCAAAAAGTATGAAAGGCACCGTGAATTACTACCACAGTAAAACAAGGAATGCACCAATGGACTCGTTCAACGCAGTCGACCCTCCACAACAATCTGATTGACTTCACCAATGGTCCGTTTTGTGGGTGGCAAGAGAAAATTGCAACTCGTTAAGCCAACAACAGGCTGACCACATAGCTCCACCACATGTAGATAATTTCATAATGCTCTTTCACAATGCTCCACCACACGCGGATAAATCCACCTGCATTGAACTCTGCTACTTCCCTACACAGTGGTGGCTCTTAAACGAGAATCTTCACAATTGTTTATAGCTCCAGGGTTACAGAGCCCTCATGACTCCTCAACGGCTTCTTCCTTACATGGAGCTCAACTCAATGCACAACAATTCACATGGCTTTGATAGCCTCACCGACAGCTCAGCTCACCCTAGCTCTGTCTCCTCACAAATTACTTGAGCTCTGATACCATATCAGAGAATAGAATCACACTCAGAACATATCTCTTTAATTACTAAACACTGCAATTTATAGAGGTTTTCAGCCACAAAGGAGCAATACCTGTGCCGAATGACTTTATTATCCACTGGCACTAGCTTACTGCCTAACAATGATCGATGCCATATGAATAGTGAGCGGTGCCATTTGTGATTAATACCTGACATATTTATGTTTTCTAATTTTGAAATATGTGTTGACAATGGATCTAAAGTGTAAAAAAATGTAAATTGGAGAGTTCCACAAAATGTGAATAAGGTAAGAAGTTTCACGAACTTTCTAGTTTCTATTAAAAAATTATAAAAAAATTTAGTAGTTTGTGTGCACCAACTGTTGAGACAATTAAAGAAGTTAATCAACCATGTTGGCATTATGATACAAGTGTTTTCCTTGATGGAAACTCACACAAATGATAGATCATAGTGCAACAGGCCAGTAGTAAAGAATTGATGATCAAACTACAAAGAATGAACGAAGAAAACTATATACGCAGGTTCACTATACACCAAGTCACGTACATACGCAGGTTCACTATATACCAAGTCATGTACACACGCAGGTTCACTATATACCAAGTCATGTACATGCGAAGGTTCACTATATACGAAGTCGCGTATAGATGCAGGTTCGCTATATACCAAGTACTGTATACATGCAGGATCACTATATACAAAGGCACGTATATTGTATAAACTAAGTTTTGGGTCCCTGGTATTTGGTCCCTGGTATTGCGTCCGAAATTGTTGAACCTAGGTATGGGGTCCCTAGTATTGCTTCTAAATGGTTTTGGATCATGGTATTAAGTAAGGCCTAAGACTATAAAAGGAGAAGAAGATCATTAGGCAAAGGTATTGAGAAAGTCTTGAATATTTGATGAAGTATGAGATCCAGTATGCAGGGTATGGCTTCATAATGCTTTGCTTGATCTAGGCTAAGGAGGAATCTCAACGGTTGATGGAGAACAAGATCTAAGGATAGATCAGGATCTAATGGCTTGGAATGAATCCTCTCTATACGGTTTGATCTTGTTTATTCTAGATCTATATACTGACGCATGTAATGTTCTGTAAATATTATGATCTAGGTATAACTAAAGTTTGGAATAGCTGCAAATCATGAATGAATATTTACAGACATATACGCTGGTTTACTATGATAAAACCACATACATACGCAGGTTAGATACATCTAAGTAGCGTATACCATATGAGCTATGATGTTTGAAGTTACAGGTGTTTCTGGTTGTTGATGAGTTCTGATGACTATTTACTAGTGTCAGTATTTTGCATATTCAGATTGATTGATTATATTTAGCTTCAGTGTTGATGGATGAGATCTATAATGGATTAGGATGAGAATGACTTATCATTATGAGATCTGATGAACTAGATCTGGTTGCTAACATACGTATTATCCTTGTATATCCAATGATCCAGGTATGTCTAAAGTTAGGAAGTGCAGCGAAGTTATAAGTAATTAATGACATATACGCTGGTTCGCTTTGGTAAAGTTGTGTATACACGCTGGTTTGGCACTTCCAAGCAGAGCACTCTGATGCGTGATTTTTGATGATACAGTTAGTTCCAAATATTGTTGCAGAGTTCAGTGTTCTACTTTGTGTTTTGGTGACTGTATTTTGTTGACAGGGTTTCAGTGATTCAATGGTTTAGAGATTGATGATGCTAGTGTTGATTGATATTGATGGGTCCAGTATGAAAATTGGATGAAATGTGGCCTTCAGATTATGGTGTTTTCCTTTAGGAGTATCCAGTCTAAAAATGAATGAAACGTGGTACCTGGAGGAAGAAATGGGAGGTTGTAGCCTTCTATAGGTCAGCACCTACGTACTAGTACATCAGCTAGTACAAGAGCTAAGGAGGTTGTAGCTCCCTTCCAGGAGAAGTTTGGGAATGAGAGAAGGTAGTAGCCTTCTGAAGGTAGATGCTTACGTACTGGTATAAGACTGCACTAGTACAGAAATATTGTAAAAGGAAGTTTCTTATTAAAAGAAGATACAAACGAATTGCAACAGGTGGTTTTCACCCACATTGGGTTTCCACCTTACATCTTGGTGTTCACGTGTGTTGCTTATGTGTGATGATCTGTTGTATTTTACTACTGTTGTTTACTATTCATATGGCTAATAATGTTCTCATGCACACCTAAAGGATTAACTAACTAAATCATAAGTTTACTGGATATACACTTGTTGCATTACACACAATTGCGTATACATGCGGTTTGCCTTAACTGAAGTAGCATATATGAATCTGAATATGGAAATGAAAAAGTTATATTGATTTGATAATACTGATTTACCCCTCCCCTCCCCCTCTCAATATTATTTCCAACAAACCATTTAAGTGGACTTTAGCAACAAACGAAAATTTTAAATTTTTGAAATGAAGGATCACTAAAAAACCAATTTTTTCACTGCCTGGTTTTCAAAAATCATTTCAAGTGAAGACAAATGCATGTGATAGTGCTATTGGAGTAGTTATATGTCAATACTGGTGTGCAATCACTTTTTTTGACAAAACATTAAATGAAGGAAAGATAAATATTTGCATATGATAACGAATTTTATGATGTTGTGCAGGATTTGAAAAGGTGGCAACATTATTTAATTCCAAAGGAGTTTATTTTATTCACCAATAATCATGGATTGTAGTTTATAAACAATCAACTAAAAATTAGCTCGAGGCATGCTAAATGGGTGGAGTTTTTACAAAATTCCACTTTTGTGATTTAGCACACCAATGGTTCCTCAAGTAAAGTGGTAGATGCTTTAATTATAAATAATTTAGTTCTATAGGAATTTTAGTTTCATGTTACAAAATTTGATGAAATTAGAGAAATTTATGAGAATGATGTCGATTTTAGGGAAGCATATGAAAGATGTAAAAATCCAATGATAAAAAATACAACATAGTGGTCCAATTATATGATTCAAGATGGTTTATATTTAAGGACATCAAAATTGTCATTCCCAGCTGCTCCATGAGGGATAATTTAATACAGGGAAAACATAGTGAATGATTGGTTGGACATTTTGTGATTGAAAAAAAGTTTTTTTTGTTAAATTAATTTTATTATTAGCCAGACATGCAAGCTAATGTGAAGATATTTGTAGACAGATGCAAGATTTGTCAGTATGTGAAAGGAGAAGTCATAATACTAGATTATATCATCCATTACCCACTCCTGAGAAGTCGTGGGATTTAATCAACATGGAATTTGTTCTTGGGCTACATTGAACTCACTGAGGTAATGAATCTATTTTTTTTATTGTGGGAATATTTTCAAAAGTGGCACATTTTTCTTTGTACCAAAACCACATATGCAACTAGTGTTGATATTTTTTTTCAAAAAAATTGCGAGACTACATGGATTGCCTCATATTATTGTGTGAAACATGGATACTAGATTTGTGGGCAATTTTTGGAGAACATAAGGGAGGAAGCTAGGTAAAAATTTAAATTTTAGTTAGGCATATCATCTGTAGGCCAATGGTGAAACATAAGTTCGTAATCAATGTTTGGGAAATATTTTGAGGAGTTTGGTAAGTGATCATCCTAAACAATGGGATCAAGTGCTTGCCCAAGCAAATTTGATTTATAATGTTTCATCCAACAGAGGTATGGTTATGAAACCATTTCAAATTTTATATGGAATGCATCTTAGAGGTGTATATGAGATAAGAAATTTGGGTAATCAAGAATTAAGAATTGCAACAGAAGAAGATTTTGTAATTAGCATGCAAGAATTACAAGAAAGGACGAAGAAAAATCTACATGAAAATAAAATAAAAACATATTAACAACGGGTGGACATGAAGAGGAGAAAAAAAATAATTTAAAATTGGTTATTCATTCACAATACATTTGATAAAGGAGATATTTCTAGAAGAAACATACAATAAGCTCAAAATGAAAAAACTTGGTCATTGTCAAATCTTTAGAAAATTTTCCTCAAATGCATATCAAATAGAACTCGCTCAAGACATTGGCAGTTTAACTCTCTTCAATGTAGCTAATTTATATCCTTTCAAAGAACAAGACAATATTCCGAATGATAGAACTATTATTGATGAAAATTATACTAGTGGATGGGAGAGCCAACTTCCAAAAGTAATTCCTAAAGGGATTGAAGAAGTGTTGGACTAGAAATTGATAAAAAGAACCAGAGGCAAGGAATAATATTAGTATTTAGTCAAGTGGAAAAATCAACTAGGTGAAGATTCTACTTGGATGACTACTATGGAAAATCTTATGGAGAATTTCTTTCCTTGGAAGTCTGATGTAGGAGCATCATCATTGGTAAATTAATTTTTACCGCGATGGTCAAAATTTCATTTACTACAAGAAGCGGGTTTCCTAAATTTATTTTAATTGTTTGAAATAATTAGGATAATTACTATTTAGTTACAATTATTATGTAGTTTCATAGAATAGGAAATTGTTCTAGCTAGTTCCGAGAGATATTGTAACCATTTTATTATATGGATATTTTCTAGATTTAAGAATTAGATACACAAATAGTGGATTTGAACTAATATGTATTTTGTATAGATGGGAGAGAGGTTAAGATAGTTCGGATAATTTTTTTTCTGGAAAGTGTGAATTAGTGTAATACCATATGATTTCTTGAAGAAAGACATTTCAATTAAAATTACAGAGATTCGACCTCTGAATAGATGACTATTCTTGCCTTAATTAATTTAGTCTTGTTTCCACATTTATGAAATATTGTAACGAACCTCCATGGCCTATCCGGAAAATAAGCCCAAATCCCCTAAAAATTTTAAAATTTCCTTAGACATAGTTAAGGTTCCATGTTCCTTTCCCCTAGGAGGACTGCTATATCACCTTTAGGAAGGAGATTTATACCATAAACACATTATCTCATCCTCATAAAACAATTTCTAAAACATAACTACAGTTGGAAGGGAAGAAGGAGCTAAAACATGCAACCATCAAACTTCTAGTGACATGCATGGTAATGAAATCCTCCTCTATTGGATTTATAGAACTTACCTCCTAACAGTTTTTCATGCATCTATCCCTCATGCCTAATTCCCATATGCATGCATAAACTATATAAAAGCTATTAAATCAGTTAACCACATGCATAGTAATATTCCATCAGATCCATAATAACTTAACTTCTAAGCAATAGACAGAATGCAATCTAGCCTCATTGAGTATCTATGAAATAGATAATTTGACCATCATAGACTATTCCATTACTTAAATTATACCATAATGATTCACAAGCATCTACCACTATTTTCCATGTTAACTAGAGGCTTTATATAGCATTAAAGGTTCCTTCACTATCATAATGAAGATCTCCATTAGATTGATTTGTTATCCTACTCATTCATAGGCATAGAATGGGATCCACCACATGAATCCAGGTAGCACCATACTAACACATAGACCAAGATGGGGCAACATATCCAATACTGAATCAAATAAAATAATCACTTAAAGGGTAGGAGACCGACATACAAAACATCCCATGCATGTGAATCCATCTAAAACAATCACTTAGAGGGAGGAGCATCACCACCCAACCATGAATCACCTCTAATCACCCCCGAGTCAAGGTTCTTTCCAAGGATCAACTATCCTCAATTGATCAATGCATTGGGTATTTAATACCCTCTTTCATGATTTTATGGATTTTTCCATTTGCCTAGGTCTTTTTCGAAGAAGCTTGTCTCTATCTACCATGAGGTTTTTCCTCATAAAAGCTTGCCTTTATATCCTGCAAATCATTTATATCAGATGGGTATTTATCTCCCATCCATGAGATGGATCTGCAGTGTATCCAATCTTATCTAGAATCCCATCTAGAAGCCTTATCATGAAATATTTATCTCTATCCTATTCCTATATGGGATTTGACAAGAATCTCCTCTTTCATGGTGCTCCACCCTCCAAGTGATTTATTTTATTAATTTATTTGATAACAAATTTTCTTTTTATATAACATATACCTAGCTTTCCTCACCTTAGGCTTAGAATAGTTTAACCCACAAAGGAGGGTATCACACCTATCTTTCCTCAACTTAGGTTTCCAATCATTTAACACACAAGGGAGGACATCACACCTAGCTGTAACTCATCTTAGGTTTAAAATAATTTAGCACACAAGGGAGGGGCGTTACATACTCCCCTATTAATTTTTACACTGTTAGCCTCCTGCTGCAGCAGGTTACTCATATTTCATGATTGACATTTTTACAGACCAAATATGTCATACTTTGCATGCTGCAATGCTCCATATTTGCTTAACAGTCTCCAAGCGAAGAAGGCTACTCAGAGTTCATCTAACTGTTTTCCAAATTTTGAGAAGTTGTTCTAGTGTTGTACAATTTTCAGTTAAAGGGAGGTCCAAACAACTTAATCTTGGTCTCCCTAGGTTTCAATTTCCTGTTTTATAATATAGAGAATGAAAATCTATCCATGCAGCTTAATCTTGGCAGAGTCTTAGATAGGTAGAGAATCAAAGGAGCCCAACTGCTTAATCTGGGTCCTCAGATGAAATAAGGGTAGTCTGTAGATAGGAAAGCATAAAAAAAAAAAATTGAAATGATGGGTTTGCAAGTCTAAGTTCACCCAAACCAAAAGAAGAAAAAATCTTAGATAAGTAGGCTGGGTAGGTAGTTTTGAGGTTGCAGAATCTTGATTGCTGATCAGTTCTAGATTTTCAGGTGTCATCTCTACTCAGGACACAATCACCGAGCATTTCTACGTGAAAAGCTCAAAAACAGGCATAACTAACTTCATTTATCCTTCTCCCCCTAATCATTAACTAATTTCCCCAAAAGAGGTCAAGATCTGCTTGATACCTCTTAAGTTCCATCATTTTCATGTCATCAGCTTGGGTGAAGATCTGCTTTACTCAAAGATATTCCATACTCTCTCTATAAGGTTCTATCCCCTCGTTGCAGCCTAAGATATCCCAAACTTAGCGCTTTCTTACCATCTCCATATTAACTACTGGCATTATTATTTAACTCCCTATATTTTCCCATCCCCCTACTAAAACTATGTAAATCATCCCCTATGTAAATATCCCTCCCACTGGTTGAAAAATAACCATAAGTACCCCCGGGAATTGCCTAGTTTGTCTGAAACTTGGCAAGAGCCCCTATGCTGTCCCTTCAAACCATCTTCTAAAAAACAATGGACTCCTTCCAAAGTATAGAATCCCTTTGTAGGTTATCAGACCCCTTTCGAGACCTCAAATTCTTTTCCAACGCACAAAATCACTCCTTCCGACCGCAATAGACCCCTTACCGTTTTCCTCAACACTCTGCAGATCCTAGCAAGCCAGCTCGCATCGCCATATCACAATATTCTCACCACATAATTATACCTCGTCCTGTGCTGCCCGATGTGATATCGCGATATCGACGATCAACAGTCGCAAGC